>JAODAL010068157.1:7500-16936 GCA_025379985.1 Phyllomedusa bahiana
TTCACCAGGCGCTGATTCTATTTAAGTCCTGCCCTTTCCTCATACCCCTGCCAAATCGATAGTGCCCTGTGCCTAGAGAGGAAGCGTTCTCTTGTGTCTTATTGCCGTTACTGTGTATCGCACTTCTGCCTCCGTCCCTCGACCCGGAACCATTGCCGCCTGTCCTGACCTACCTGCCTGTCCCCGACTACCCGTTTGCCTCACGATTTTGGAACACGTCGCACCTAGGCCGCCGCCACAAGAAAGTCACGTCAGGGGTAGCGACCTGGTAGCAATCCGCCACAGCAAGTCCATCCCGCTTTGCAGCGGGCTCTAGTGAAAACCAGACCTACTTTGACTCCGCTCCCTGGCGTGGCTATTACCATCGCTTGTGGTGGTCCAGAGGATCCACTACCACTGACCGTTACATTGAGATTGCTGTGTCATTGTAGAATTAGGAAGAGGTTAAAGGGGATGTATCGCTTCCTTACTTCGGCTCATTCACACTTCTCTTAGCTTCCCAGCTCTGTGAATGCAGGGGCGTTTCTTACCCTCCCAGCTGGATGACATCATCCCCCCTTCACTGCTGGCCTGAGACTCCCCCCCCTCCCCTCTGAGTCCACATATCACTGTGTCTCTCCCTATCAGTCTTATTTTATAAGAGCTGTATACATACCACAGGCTGCATTCAATCTAATCTGAGCATTGATCTCCTCTCACAGCTGGAGATGTATTACAGCTTTCTAAGAATGGCACAGATCTGCGTGTATGCAGGAGAGTTAGGCACAGGGTCAAAACTGTCATGTTTTCTCATTGTACAATCTGCTGCAGTCTGTTTCTGCTAGGTGTGGAAACAGAAAATGCTACGGCCCCTAACTCTGAGTCATTCTGTACAGCCCGTGGATCGACCCAGGGGCTGTACAGAATGTAAATGAGCTCTCAGCTAGTGAATTGCAAGGAGGAGGGATTAGACCCACACTGGATATCAGTGTAAATAAAAACACAAGATAAGGGACACTGTGAGAACAAGACAGCTTTGCTAATGACATCCAATTGCAAAGTTGCTTGTTTTCACTGTCCCCTTATTCTGAAGACCATTTAATGAAACGATAACACCCCTTTAACTGAGCTCAGAGTGAGGAAACACTGCTGCTGGGAAAGCAGCCAATCAGAGAGCTGACAGTAGATAAGCTATAGTTACACAGTTAAATAGTACAGCCTATCAGCTCTAGACTCAGTTCTGTGTTTTGTTCTGAGTTGTGTATATACTTAGAAGTTGGATGCAGCAAAGAAAAGGGAGAAATTTACCTATCAGCCGGTGATAGATAGAGCAGGCAGGGGCAGAGGACATCAACCCCACTCACAGAAATACCACAGAGCATTAAAGGAGGAACAGAAAAGGGCACTGAGAGAAGGAGAAATAGGAACAGCAAAGAAACACCAAACAGCAGATGGGCACTGAGAGAAGGAGAAATACAACAGTGAACTAAAGAGGAAAGCGGAGTGGGCCAGATAACAGATTAACAGATGAGCAGTTTGGGGGACTGCTGAAAGAGTAAAGGACCCTTTGAGAGAATGGAGATAGAGTCCTGAGTCACCAAGCACTACCATCCTTCATGGTTGGGCTGGGACAGGGTAGGCTCCAGGTGCTGATTGATAAAAGCAAGTGTAACATTCCCAAAGAAGCGTGCCGTGAGTAATAGCCTGAAGTTTACCCAGAGCTGCTGTTTCCGGTCTTATTTGCAATTGCTGGTGTACCACACAACCACTACCATCATCACTACTACTTTACCTATTGCCTGCAATACATCACCACACCTGCATCTTACACCTACAAATATCCCATCAAAGTACATGGTGGAAGCAAGGGTTGTTGACAGTGGAGCTCTGTTCACTTTTGACTTAGTTTGTCTTTGTGAGGAAAATTCACTCATATGACAGTCATCTCTCCTTTAACTTCATAACTAGTCATATCTGACAAATGGCCCCAGCTCCCAGGAAAGCCTCAATTAACTAACACCCAGCTCAGACCATTGTAAATGCCCTTCTATAGGAAGCTAGCACAGCAGGAGGTTGACCCATCAAAAGAACCCTCATTTCCATTAATTAGCTCAAACCCCCAGCTTCAAAGACTTGACCAAAATGCTCCTATCCGCAGCGGCCTCGATATTTCATAAAGATTTATAGGCGATCCGCTCATAACTGGTCTATGGCGGTTTCATATCTTAAAATATGGAACTCCCAGCATACATAGCCACCACTCCCACGTGTGCACGATGCAGGGGGATCGAGAAATTCAGAACTGGACTTAGAGAGCACCTAGGATAGGGGTGTCTGGTATCAGGGAGCAGTGTAGGTCCAGCCGGTTCTGATGATGTCACTGGTTCTGTTCCGTGCCAATGCCCTGCCGAGGTATGGCCCATTTTGGTTTTTCAGTCAGAAATTGCATGGCCAGAATGGGAGGAGTTCATAGACCATCCCAGGGGTGTGTGGGGGGAGTGTAGTGGGCTGCCACATGGGCTGTCCCATTACAGATATAAGCAGGAGCCCCAGATGGGACCAGTTGTTGCATCCAGGATGGGGGGTACCTAAGAGCATTTCCAGGAGCATACACACACAGAAGCCAGGCCACATAAGCCCCCCCCCCCATGTGGGCCAAGCACCAAGCCAACCACAGGTAACTGGACACATCTTACTGCCTTTGTCTGTAACCATACTTACATTTGCTCTTCTGACTCTTATCTGTATATTATTATCATTTTGTATATATTTGTCTAGTGTGCCCTCCAAGGCTAATTAAATCTATAAACTTTAATCTGAGCTAGTCTGTTGTCTTGATAACTGAACTCCCCCGCCTTATACTTGGTCTATAATATATAGCTACCCCAAGGCTGGTTCCTGGCCTTGTTATAAGTCGGTAACGGACCGGTCTTATAACCAAACTAGAAACAAATCTCTCACAGCCGTTCAGGGTCGGGGACGAGGAGTGTGTTCTCTCGTCCTCCCTGGTTCTCCCTGTGCCTGTGTGGACAGGGGTAAATGGTGAAACAGTATCTGGCTGACCTTGTGTACCCCTAGGGGGCAGCGCAACGTCACGATACACCCCAAATCAGGCCGTCAACCCTCGAGTGGGCCGGCGGGGCGGGCTTGTTCCTGACAGTCTTGTATCCAGTTTCCAGTATCTTTAATGTGTCCTGTCTAATTTTCTAGGCCAAATTTGAATATATTATTATTACTATTTATTTTAAAGCACAACTAAAAGACCAACAGGCTGCACATTTGAAAGGAGTTTGCATACATAATACAAAACCAAACAAAGTACAATAACTAACAACTGGTACAGAGACAGAGAGAGGGGCCTTCCACAGGGCTTTTAAAGGGGTTGTCCATTACGAGCTTTCAGCCCTTCATGTCCCTGGTAATTGAATGAGGGGGTGTTCTTGGGCTTCTGTTCTGCTCCCCTCCCCCCCCCCCTCAGCAAAGGATACGTAAATTTTTTACAGGGGGGGGGGGGGGGTTTCTCTCAGAGTTCACCTGTGTGTGCCTGCCCAGTCTGTTTTTCGGAGAGGGCTGATCTATGAGTGAAAAAGGAAGGGGAAGTGGTGTCTAAAAGAGCAGAGGGGTGCATGTGTTCCTATATCCCCCGTTTTCTTTCAATCTCCCCATCTCCACAACAAAAGGGAATGTTACATAATCAGGGGTCTCATAATACGGAGAGCATAAAGTTTCACATGCCGATTTTTATAGTATTGTATATCACAGTTTTCCAAAAACACATCATGATTATAGTAACAGACAGGGCACTGCTGTCACACTTTGTTAGAGAGCAGGAGGAAGCGGGGGCACACAGGTTAAAACCCGGGGGCAAGGCCAAAAACCCAGAGTCCCCCCTCCCCCCCCCAGAACATTCTGTCTGGAGGGGCCTCTGCTCCACCTTCTTCAAAAGGGGATGGTCATTTAGACCCACAGCCATAAGATAAGGATCAACAGGGCGGCCCGCTAAAAAATTTGGGAGCTATGTAGTAAATACAAACAGGGCTAGCTCAAAATCAGTAGGACATTTGATTTTAAAGAAATAAATTGCAAAGGCTGCTTTTTGAAAGGGTCTTTGAAATTAAAACCCAAATACAAAATTGGGAGGAGACAAAGGGCCCTTGGGGAAAATCTACAAGGGAGTAGGAAGGAGACAGACAGATTATTGTAGATTGAAGGCTATACTGAAGAGATGGTTTTTCAAGTCACTTTAAAAAGTTGTAAAGGTGAAGGAGAGTCTGATGTGTTGTGGTAGAGATTTCCAGAGTATGGGAGAAGCACGGGAGAAGTCTTAGAGGTAGTTGTATGAGGAGCGAATACGGGGGGAAGCAAAGAAAAAGGTCCTGTGAAGATTTGAGAGTGCATGAGGGCAGATATCTAGAGAATAATGTCGAGATGTATGGAAGAGATAGATTATGGAGTGCCCTATATAGAGCTTGTTCTTAGAGTGTGCTATCTTGAGAGTTCATCTAGTAATCTGCTAAATGTTTATTTCAGTTCTAGAATTCTTCTTGCCCAGCCTAGCCTCACTTTGTCTGTAGTCCTTGAGACTTCCAGTTTCTGTGTTTGAACTCTGCCTAAGGAGTCTCTGGGTCCTATAGCCTCTTTCTGTGTCAGGGTAAGTTGTAGCTTAAGGATATCTTTAGTGTTAGTTTCAAGGATAGAATAGGGCTAGAGGGGTTTTGGTGTCAGGGACATGTATGGGACAGGTTTAGTGGAAGCTTAAGGCACAGTTAGCTCTTTAAGTGAGTTATCTTTTTTTATCTAATGTCCTGATTAAATATACTAATGGTATTTCTATCAATCATGCTCTTGCCATCATTTTCTATGCTACCCATCCACTTATTCATCAAATGGTGAGTCCATCTAGTTTTTTTTTAGTTTGACACATGCTTCGTATAATAATTGCATGTGAATGCTGGTTGACTATCTTATTTAGTTCTGCTGTAGTTTTGAGTCGAGCAGCATCGTGTCATATGGGTCCTTGCTTCTACTTGGTGAAACGGTACAAAAATATTTTGTGCCATTTGGATAATGGAAGCAGTGAAAGAATAAAGTGGATCCATAGTTCCCCTCCACCCTTTTGTGCAGCGCTTTATATATACATATATATATATATATATATATATATATATATATATATATATATATATATATATATACAAAGGCTTCACACACTGTAATAAGGGTCAGAGGGAGCAGGAAGATGCAGCAGATGCACTCCCCTCATAGATACAGCAGATGCACTCACCTCATAAATACCGCTGATGCGCTCCTCTCATGGGTAGAGAAGAAGCCCTCTTCTTATACTCTTATACTCTTCTTGTACTGTAGATACAGCACATGCACTCCACTCATAGATACAGCACACACACTCCACTCAAAGATACAGCAAACAAGCTTCACTCATAGATACAGCACATGCACTCACCTCATAAATGCAGCGGACACATTCCCCTCATAGATACAGCACACACGCTCCACTCATAGATACAGCACACACGCTCCCCTCATAGATACAGCACACACGCTCCACTCATAGATACAGCAGACATGCTCCCCTCATAGATACAGCACACCTGCTCAACTCATAGATACAGCACACACTCTCCCCTCCTAGATACAGCACAATCTCTCCACTCCTAGATACAGCACACACTCTCCACTCATAGATACAGCACACACGCTCCACTCATAGATACAGCACACACGCTCCACTCATAGATACAGCACACACGCTCCACTCATAGATACAGCAGACATGCTCCACTCATAGATACAGCAGACATGCTCCCCTCATAGATACAGCAGACATGCTCCCCTCATAGATACAGCAGAAGCATTCCCCTTATAGAAAAAGCACATATGCTCCCCTCATAGATACAGCAGATGCAAGTCCCTCACAGATACAGTAGACACGCTCCCCTCATCGATATAGCAGATGCAAGTCCTTTATAGATACATCTGTCCCATGAATACTTTTTATAGTGTCTGCATATCTAATATCACTTTTGTTATTTTGCTACACTAGTTAGACCTGTAATTCTTTAACCCTAGTACTTGGTCCTGTTACAGCCCAATATAGGGATCCTGTGTGACACCCAATCACTTACATAGTCGCGCTCTTACTGTGAGTTATAAAAGATTACATTTTTATTGCCTGCTATTGTCATCAGAGCTCCCGTAATTACAGGGATCATTACAGTCTGTGATATATTGCTTCTCGTCGCCCGGGCTTGCTGCAGGAATCTTCTACTTTTTAATAAAATAACTGATTAAACAGTGAATTTGAAGACAGCGCACGACTAATGTGGATCGATGTTATCAGGAAGTGCCTGCAGTAAGGTTCACGTTAACTGCTTCGAGTCGGGGGTATTCTGGGCCTTCAGGACCAGATCATGCTTAGGTGTTTTTAGTAGTATTAGGGTTTTTGTTTTTTACTCTTATTGATACTTTTATATGGTCTGACTCTTAAAGGGTCATTCCTGTTTCATTGATTAACTTTAACCCCTTAACGACCACCCATCGTCTTTTGGCTACTCTGCAGCGATGCCAAAAGATGTAATTGTAGAGAGGGGTTTTCTGGCTACAGCTCCGTTCCTAGAGAAGACTGTGTAAGCACTGGGAAGTGGACGAAACCTCTGATTCCCAGCGCTTAACCCTTTGATTACCATGGCCAGTGACCATAGCATAACCAAAGGGAATTCCCCTGCTCCATCAGGTCACCCGATGGAGCCAGGGGAACGTCTGAACAGTTAGCCCTAGGGCCTAGAGTAGCTCCAGGGCTATCTATATAAGAAGCCTGCAGTCAGGGCACACTGTGTGTTGACCTTACTGTTGCCACACATGAATATGCTAATGTATTCCTGAGTGTAAAAAAAATGTACAATAACTATCCCTCAAAGGGGTTTTGCCACGATGTAATGTTGATGTGGGATCCTCCAAAATGGGTATTTAATCACTTTTCTAAATAAATGTGATTACAAAAATTGCAGCCTGAGAGAGCTACAGGCTGCCTTACCTGTCCTTAGTTACTAAAAAGCTTCTATTAGATACGACCTGACAAGAGCTGCTGGCCGGGCTTGTGCAGATCACACTTCTTATCTGATGAAAGGGAGCTGAAGAAGCTTTCAAGGCACCGGGTAGAAATATGTTGTCTTTTGTGTACAGAATGCACTAGTTGTAGTGTGATTATCTGAGTAGATCCCTGCTTTATCTGATGACAAAGAACATGAAGAAGCTTTCAAGCTGCTGTGGAGAAAGCTGTTGTCGTTTGTTTACAGAATCCACTAGTTGTAGTTTGATTATTTGAGTGAACATTTCACACGATCCCTTATGCACGGTTCTGTGCTCTGGCTGTGTCTCTCTCTTAGCTCAGCGTGGCTTGTTTACATTTCCTTCTTAGCAGATAAGGCACGTCCTGGCAAAACCCCTTTAATGGGATTAAAAAAAGTAAAAAAACATAAAAAAGTGTAAAAATAAATAAAATAAATAATAAAATAAATATTTAATAAAAAAGTTATGTCTACATTACGCAAAAAACCCCCAAAAAACTATACATATTAGGTACCTACACAACTGTAATAATCTGAAGAATTATTAAATTACTATCTAACTGGTTATTTAGTGTGAAATGTGTATGGTATAAAAATTTAAAAAACAAATACAATATAGAAAAAAATAAAATTCTGCAGTCATTTATTTGGAAACTTAAATTACGCCCCCCCAAAAATACAATTTCTCCTGCATAAAATAAGCCTTTATACAGCTGCGTCACTTAAAAGATAAAAAAACGTTACGACTATCAAAACGCAAGAAAGGAAAATCTACAATATTTAGCTGGTCATTAAGTACTTTTCAGGCCAGGTTAAAAAAAAGGACTATTACCAAATACATTGCTGTTCTGATTTTGCTTTCATTCAGAGCTAGAGCAGTTCTTATCTCCTGCTTTTTTATACTGTTCCCCCTCTTTTTTTTTTACACTTAGTAGTGTATTAGCATATTTATATACGTTAATACATTATAATCTGTGTCAGTTTGACCCAGGCAGCAGTCAGGGCAGCACACAGTCTGCCCTGATCACTGGCTTGTTACACAGACAGCCCTGGGGCTAATCTAGGTCCCCACAGCTGACTATGCAGCCATTCCCTGGACTCTGTCAGGTCACCGGGAGTCCCGCTCACCCGACAGAGCAGGGGAAAGCCATTGATTATACTATGGTCACAAACTGCGGCAATCAAAGGTTACCCCCGCTCCCCAGTGCTTGCAGAGGCTGCGCTAGGAACAGGACTGTGAAGTATAACCCTGTTCACAGCGCTACTTTGGCGCCGGGCACCGCACACCCCAATGTCTGCAGTGACGCCAAAAGGCTGCGCTGGAGACAAATGACCTGCACCAGCCGACACCAAAAGTCAGCATTAAGGGGTTAAAGAATGCTCAAAAAAGCCATATCCCTTTGATCACCTGATCCCTTAGGCTTGACACAGAGCTGTTTCCTGTGTGTGGAGCCAAAGAACTACTGAGCTTATTGTCATGAAACAGTTGATGTAGAACTGCTGTAATGTCCCAAAGAATGTAATGACAGTAATTTACAAAAGTGCTTAAAGGGGTTTTGCCAGGACGTGCCTTATCTGCTAAGAAGCAAATGTAAAAAAAGCCACGCTGAGCTAAGAGAGAGAGAGAGAGAGAGACAGCCAGAGCACAGAGCCGTGCATAAGGGATCGTGTGATATGTTCACTCAAATAATCAAACTACAACTAGTGTATTCTGTATTCAAAAGACAACACCTTTTCTCCACAGCAGCTTGAAAGCTTCTTCATGTTCCCTGTCATCAGATTTTAAAACAGGGATCTACTCAGATAATCACAAATACAACTAGTGGATTCTGTATACAAAACACAACATATTTTTACCCGGTGCCTTGAAAGCTTCTTCAGCTCCCTTTCATCAGATAAGAAGTGTGCTCTGAGCAAGCCCGGCCAGCAGCTCTTGTCAGGTCGTATCTAATAGAAGCTTTTTTTAAATAACTAAGGGCAGGTAAGGCAGCCTGTAGCTCTCTCCAAAGGGTGCAATTTTTTGTAATCACATCTATTTAGAAAAGTGATTAAATACCCATTTTGGAGGATCCCACATCAACATTACATCCTGGCAAAACCCCGTTAAATATGGGAAATACATAATTTAGATTTGTTTTTCACAGGACAACCCCTTTTAAGAGCTTAACAAACATTGTATGACTCTGACCTAACATAAGGCTCCCAGTCCCATCTTACGCAAATAGTTTACACACGTCCTCATTGGTTTTGCATTATGTATTGCACAATTACAAGACTGAGACACCATTGTCATCTGACCATAAATCAGCCGATTATCTTCCCTGTGCTCCGTACGTTGAGTAGAATTATTTTTATACAATTATTTTGGG
>JAODAL010068158.1:0-16935 GCA_025379985.1 Phyllomedusa bahiana
CCCCGAGTTACCCCCCCGATTTCATCCACCCCCACGCTCCTGCCACAGAGTTCCTCCCCCGACATCATCTCACATCCCCACGCTCCTGCCCCAGCGTTACACCCCCGACTTCATCTCACATCCCCACGCTCCTGCCCCAGAGTTACACCCCCGACTTCATCTCACATCCCCACGCTCCTGCCCCCGAGTTACACCCCCGACTTCATCTCACATCCCCACGCTCCTGCCCCCGAGTTACACCCCCGACTTCATCTCACATCCCCACGCTCCTGCCCCCGAGTTACACCGTCCTCTGCTTTACATCATCATTCTCTGTCCCTTACATTACATGGCCACCACTATCCCACTGCCCCCGACCTTACGCCGCCGCCCCCGCGCTCCGGCATTACGCCGCCGCCCCCGCGCTCCGGCCATACGCCGCCCCCCCCGCGCTCCGACATTACGCCGCCGCCCCCCGCGCTCCGACATTACGCCGCCGCCCGCGCGCTCCGACATTACGCCGCTGCCCCCCGCGCTCCGACATTACGCCGCTGCCCCCCGCGCTCCGAACTTTTGACTTTCAGACTCCACATCTCACCATCCACTACAGCTTTGTACATGAGGCTACTGTAGTTTTATATACAATCATCTTACCGATCTTATACATACATCCGACTTGGAAGTATTTAGCATCTGCTTAGTTCTGCAGATTCCTTCCTGTAACTGCATTGTTACTGTTTTGCTTCAAAAAATCAGAATGTTAATTTTTATAATTTTGCTAGTATTTGGTAAATCCACCTTCGGTTTTCAATACTGCCTGACTCCTTCTGGGCTCTGGATCAGATTCAAGCATGTTTTGACCAAAATCTGATCCCAGGTCTCTTCTCCACATTCCGAATGTTGGTGCAGACTGGACTTGGGTATGAATACAGCTTTTTCTTCCCCTCTGGGGACTGTGGAGGCCGATGTAGCGACTCTACCTCATTGTCATTGACTCCTTCCTTCTCCAATCTTGACGTCTGCTTCAGGTCATTGTCCTGCTGGACACTATGTCGTCCTCTTCATCCCCATAGTACTCGAGTGTATGAAGTAACTCATCTTGTAGGACACTCACATAGAGCTCAGCATTGAGGTCACCATCCATCCTGGTCAAATCTCTACCATCTTTGGCTGAGACCCCTCCCCATATCCTCAGGCTTCCTCCACCGAACCTGACAGTTCCTTCAATTTCTCACTCCGTTCGCCCCTTCTCCCTTGGTTCTTCCCATTGCCCCCATCAGAGCCCGGTCTATTGACTTCCATCTCTCGCCCCGTTCGCCCCTTCTCCCTTGGTTCTTCCCATTCCCCCCCATCAGAGCCCGGTCTATTGACTTCCATCTCTCGCCCCGTTCGCCCCTTCTCCCTTGGTTCTTCCCATTCCCCCCATCAGAGCCCGGTCTATTGACTTTCATCTCTCGCTCCGTTCGCCCCTTCTCCCTTGGTTCTTCCCATTCCCCCATCAGAGCCCGGTCTATTGACTTCCATCTCTCGCTCCATTTGCCCCTCTTCCCTTGGTTCTTCCCATTCCCCCATCAGAGCCCGGTCTATTGACTTTCATCTCTCGCTCCGTTCGCCCCTTCTCCCTTGGTTCTTCCCATTCCCCCCATCAGAGCCCGGTCTATTGACTTTCATCTCTCGCTCCGTTCTCCCCGTCTCCCTGGGTTCTTCGCCCTCCTCCCCCCATCATCCCCGGGTCTATTGACTTTCATCTCTCGCTCCGTTCGCCTCTTCTCCCTTGGTTCTTCCCATTCCCCCCATCAGAGCCCGGTCTATTGACTTCCATCTCTCGCTCCGTTCGCCCCTTCTCCCTTGGTTCTTCCCATTCCCCCATCAGAGCCCGGTCTATTGACTTTCATCTCTCACTCCGTTCGCCCCTTCTCCCTTGGTTCTTCCCATTCCCCCCATCAGAGCCCGGTCTATTGACTTTCATCTCTCGCTCCGTTCGCCCCTTCTCCCTTGGTTCTTCCCATTCCCCCCATCAGAGCCCGGTCTATTGACTTTCATCTCTCGCTCCGTTCGCCCCTTCTCCCTTGGTTCTTCCCATTCCCCCCCATCAGAGCCCGGTCTATTGACTTTCATCTCTCGCTCCGTTCGCCCCTTCTCCCTTGGTTCTTCCCATTCCCCCCATCAGAGCCCGGTCTATTGACTTTCATCTCTCGCTCCGGTCGCCCCTTCTCCCTTGGTTCTTCCCATTCCCCCCATCAGAGCCCGGTCTATTGACTTTCATCTCTCGCTCCGTCCTCCCCTTCTCCCTTAATTCTCCCCATTCCCCCCATCAGAGCCCTGTCTATTGACTTTCATCTCTCGCTCCGTTCGCCCCTTCTCCCTTCATTCTTCCCATTCCCCCCATCAGAGCCCGGTCTATTGACTTTCATCTCTTGCTCCGTTCGCCCCTATTTCCTTTGGTTCTTCCCATTCCCCCCATCAGAGCCCGGTCTATTGACTTTCACCTCTCACTCCGTTCCCCCACTTCTCCCTTGGTTCTTCCCATTCCCCCATCAGAGCCCGGTCTATTGACTTTCATCTCTCGCTCCGTTCGCCCCTTCTCCCTTGGTTCTTCCCATTCCCCCCATCAGAGCCCGGTCTATTGACTTTCATCTCTCGCTCCGTTCTCCCCTTCTCCCTTGGTTCTTCCCATTCCCCCCATCAGAGCCCGGTCTATTGACTTCCATCTCTCGCTCCGTTCTCCCCTTCTCCCTTGGTTCTTCCCATTCCCCCATCAGAGCCCAGTCTATTGACTTTCATCTCTCGCTCAGCCCCGTTCTCCCCTTCTCACTCGGTTCTTCCCATTCCCCCCATCAGAGCCCGTCCTATTGACTTTCATCTCTCGCTCCGTTCGCCTCTTCTCCCTTGGTTCTTCCCATTCCCCCCAACAGAGCCCGGTCTATTGACTTTTATCTATCGAAACATTCGCCCCTTCTCCCTTTGTTCTTCCCATTCCCCCCATCAGAGCCCGGTCTATTGACTTTCATCTCTCGCTCCGTTCGCTTCTTCTCCCTTGGTTCTTCCCATTCCCCCCATCAGAGCCCGGTCTATTGACTTTCATCTCTCGCTCCGTTCGCCCCTTCTCCCTTGGTTCTTCCCATTCCCCCCATCAGAGCCCGGTCTATTGACTTTCATCTCTCGCTCCGTTCGCCTCTTCTCCCTTGGTTCTTCCCATTCCCCCATCAGAGCCCGGTCTATTGACTTTCATCTCTCGCTCCGTTCGCCCCGGCTCCCTTGGTTCTTCCCATTCCCCTCATCAGAGCCCGGTCTATTGACTTCATCCCTCGCTCCGTTCTCCCTGGGTTCTTCCCATTCCCCCCATCAGTGCCCGGTCTATTGACTTTCATCTCTCGCTCCGTTCTCCCTTGGTTCTTCCCATTCCCCCCATCAGAGCCCGGTCTATTGACTTCCATCTCTCGCTCCGGTCGCCGCTTCTCCCATGGTTCTTCCCATTCCCCCCATCAGAGCCCGGTCTATTGACTTTCCTATCTCTCTCGGTTCACCCCTTCTCCCTTGGTTCTTCCCATTACCCCCCATCAGAGCCCGGTCTATTGACTTTCATCTCTCGCTCCGTTCCCCCCCTTCTCCCTTGGTTCTTCCCATTCCCCCCATCAGAGCCCGGTCTATTGACTTTCATCTCTCGCTCCGTTCTCCCTTGGTTCTTCCCATTCCCCCCATCAGAGCCCGGTCTATTGACTTTCATCTCTCGCTCCGTTCGCCCCTTCTCCCTTCATTCTTCCCATTCCCCCCATCAGAGCCCGGTCTATTGACTTTCATCTCTCGCTCCGTTCGCCCCTTCTCCCTTGGTTCTTCCCATTCCCCCCATCAGAGCCCGGTCTATTGACTTTCATCTCTCGCTCCGTTCGCCCCTTCTCCCTTGGTTCTTCCCATTCCCCCCATCAGAGCCCGGTCTATTGACTTTCATCTCTTGCCCCGTTCACCCCTTCTCCCTTGGTTCTTCCCATTCCCCCATCAGAGCCCGGTCTATTGACTTTCATCTCTCACCCCGTTCGCCCTTTCTCCCTTGTTTATTCCATTTCCCCCATCAGAGCCCGGTCTATTGACTTTCATCTCTCGCTCCGTTCGCCCCTTCTCCCTTGGTTCTTCCCATTCCCCCCATCAGAGCCCGGTCTATTGACTTCATCTCTCGCTCCGTTTCTCTCCCTATCTCCCTTGGTTCTTCCCCTCCCCCCATCAGAGCCCGGTCTATTGACTTCCATCTCTCGCTCCGTTCTCCCCTTCTCCCTTGTTTCTTCCCATTCCCCCATCAGAGCCCGGTCTATTGACTTTCATCTCTCGCTCCGTTCATCCCTTCTCCCTTGGTTCTTCCCATTCCCCCCATCAGAGCCCAGTCTATTGACTTTCATCTCTCGCTCCGTTCGCCTCTTCTCCCTTGGTTCTTCCCATTCCCCCATCAGAGCCCGGTCTATTGACTTTAATCTCTCGCTCCGTTCGCCCTATCTCCCTTGGTTCTTCCCATTCCCCCATCAGAGCCCGGTCTATTGACTTTCATCTCTCGCCCCTTTCGCCCCTTCTCCCTTGGTTCTTCCCATTCCCCCCATCATAGCCCGGTCTATTGACTTTCATCTCTCGCTCCGTTCGCTCCTTCTCCCTTGATTCTTCCCATTCCCCCATCAGAGCCCGGTCTATTGACTTTCATCTCTCGCTCCGTTCGCCCCTTCTCCTTGGTTCTTCCCATTCCCCCCATCAGAGCCCGGTCTATTGACTTTCATCTCTCGCTCCGTTCGCCCCTTCTCCCTTGGTTCTTCCCATTCCCCCCATCAGAGCCCGGTCTATTGACTTTCATCTCTCGCTCCGTTCGCCTCTCTTGGTTCTTCCCATTCCCCCCCATCAGAGCCCGGTCTATTGACTTCCATCTCTCGCTCCAAATCCCCCGTTTCCAATCTTCCATTTTTCGTCCTTTTCTGTAAACTCTTTGCCGACTGTAATAGGGTGTATAATACAGTATACAGTGTGTGTCTTATAAGATGTGATATAGAAATATGTATCTTATTGTCTCATTAATATATGCTGGATCCAATCTATATCAGACATATGATAGATCCTGTATATTTGCTGCAGCTGTCATGCTACCCCCACAGAAGGGTCTATTTCTGCTCACAGTAGACTGACTGTTCAGTAGTTTCAAAGCTGATAATAATACACCACTGATGATCAGATACTTTCTCCCCCCACTGTAATGATCAGAAGCTGATACTATTACATAATGCTCAAGTATTATTATACCACACCAGATATGGAGGGTCAGATAATTGTGAAGTCTATGTGGTAAAGCTGAGTAGACAACTACATAAGAGATACCATGTTTGGGCTTCTGCGCGTTATGGGAGACTGCTTTGACTAGTATAAAAAGTCAGGAGGTACCAGTGAGAGTTTGAGCTTCGGCTGGGGCATGCCATGCGCCCAGCAACCCCCCCTTTCTGTGTCATCGGGCGAATCGGGGGTACATTCAGTACCGAGGGGCTCCCCCGTTTCACTGTGTGTGAGAACTATGCATTGGTAACATCTGTAACTGCCAGGTAGGTATAATTCTATTCTATTTCCTTATTTTATGTAATAAACCTTTCATTTTTTATACATTCTGCCTAATTGTAATTAATTTCTTGCCGCCAAATCAATCACCCGCTTACACCGACGCTTCTTATGAGGAGACTGAAGTCGCGGCTTCTTCCCATTTTTCGGCCATCATTCCAGACCTGTGTAATGTGCCCGGTGCTTGCATGGACGTCTGTGAAGCCTACGAGCAGCCTCCACTGCTGTGTCTTAGCGTCAGAACTGATCGACCTTGTGATGAGCGACTTGTTGACGCTGATATTTCCCCTGGACGTCACTTCTTGGCTTTGGACGGACTTTATTCCATATTCTTCCCGCTGTCAGGGCCTCACATGATGCAGTTTGGCAATTGACTTGCCCCAGAGACGCTATCGATGAGCTGGATGATGCCGTTTCTCTTTTCTTGGGAAATCTTTTTCATGGCTGCTTGAACCAGTGACCTTTCGCTTGGGAATCAGCCTAATAACACCCTGAGCTATGTGAGGAATGTGAGGACAGGGTGTAATTTGTAGTAACAAGAAGAAAAAGATTGTCCCACCACCAGGAGCAAAACAGTAACAATGCAGTTACAGGACTAGAATCTGCAGAACTGAGCAGATGCTAAATAGTTGCGAGTGAAATTTATATATAACATAGGTAAGAGGATTGTCTATAAAATGATGAGAGTCTCACATTCAAAGCCCCAGTGGATGTTGAGATATGGAGCCTGAAAGTCCAAAGCATTGTTACCCTTTTGCTTGTCAGTGTAAAGTATATTTATTGGATGTGACTTTAGAACACAAAAAAACGTAAATATGCAAAACCCTGCAGGAACATTTGTGGAGTCTCTGAATTTGTTCTGAGAAATAGTATTGCCTCCATCAGATCCTGCATACATGACCTCACATCTGATCTCATTATTTCCAGGCCAGAGAGCCAGGGCTGTGGAGTCGGCAAGCCGAAGCCCCGACTCCTCAATTTCCCAAACCTCTGACTCCCTCATACATGGCGCATGTTTAAGTGATAACTTTACTGTAGTAAAATGGTAAAATCTGGCTGTTTATCACCTTATGATACAATAATCAAGCTATTTAGGTAGAACAGACACTGACAAGCAAAAGGGTAACAAAGTTTTGATCTTTTGAACACTTGTGGGTAGAGTTGAAGAAAAAGCTGTATTTGTATCCAAGTCCAGTCTGCACCAACATTGGGAATGTGTAGAAGAGACCGGGGATCAGATTTTGGTCAAGATCTGCTGGAATCTGATCCAGAGCCCAGAAGGATTCAGGCCGAGCTGAAAACTAAAGGGGGATTTCCAAAATAGTAACAAAATAATAAAAATTAACATTTTGATTTTTAGTAGCAAAACAGTAACAGTAATGCAGTTACAGGAAAGAATCTGCAGAACTAAGCAGATGCTAAATACTTGCCAGTCACATTTATGTATAAGATCGGTAAGATGACTGTATATAAAATTACAGTAGCCTCATGTACAAAGCTGTAGTGGAGGGTGAGATATGGAGCCTGAAAGTCACAAGTTCAAAACATTGTTATCCTTTTGCTTGTCAGTGTAAAATATATTTATTGGATGTGACTATAGAACACAAAAAAATGTAAATATGCAAAACACTGCGGGAACATTTGTGGAGTCTCTGAATTTGTTCTGAGAAATAGCATTGTCTCCATCAGATCCTGCATACATGACCTCACATCTGATCTCATGATTTCCAGGCTAGAGAACGGCCTCTCTACACTAACTTGGGGGCAAAGCGGTGACCACAGGGGCAACATCTCTAACAATGTCAGGGTATAAAGGAATTGCCTCAGTCACAGTCAGGGTTGTTGAATGGTTGATCTTCTACTTCTTTGAAAACAGGTGAAGGATTTTGCTGAAATCTGTTTGCCCTGGGAGCAGAACCTTTTCCCCTGGGGCAGCGCTTTGCCTGCTCCATGTCATCAATTACACTCCTCCTGTGATGAGGCTGAAGATATGGGAGCAGTAGCACTGGCCGGACCCAATTCCTCTTGCTCTTTGCATCGAACTAACTGGACCAACTTATTATATATTTTGGGGGTCGGTAATTTTTATGACGCCTCCGCTGCCCCCTCTATCTCCCCCTCTCCGGCCTCACCTCTCTTTCTCCTGCTCGCGGCTTTTCCGCTCTTACTTCCCCGGTTCTTCATCCTGTCTTCCCCGCTGTCATCTCATTTTCCCCGCGGAAGCTTCCCCTCCTGTCTCCTGGCAACCACAAAACCGAGACTTCCGCTTCCTGCCTCAGCATCCAATCAGGAGCGAGCGGCTCCCGAGCGCGCAAGGCTTGCCGGGAGTGACAGTTGGCCCCTGCTGGCTCACGTGACCAGCGCCCGCCGCGCGCAAGGCTTTCTGGGACCTGTAGTTCTGTAGGCTTTTCTCAGACTTGGGAGATGGGGCGAACACTGTGCTATAGGGGCGCGTTGGACTTGGTGTAGGTTGACGAGCAGGATTTGCTGGGACTTGTAGGTTCATCGCAGCTAGAGACAATTGCCCTGTCTCCATATCTCTGTTTTTGTTCATTTCTCTCCATACCAATAAAGCTGTTGTAAGATCATAAAAAGTATACATTGTACATAGTAATAAAGTTATTTTAAAGATGAAAAAAAAGACAAAAGACATGACGCGCGTCCCAGCCTGCTCTGCGTCATGACGTCACATCCGGAGCAGCAACTAGTGGGCGGAGCCAGCTGTCTCCACGGAAACCGCAGTGGCTGGTGGGCTGAGGCCTGGAGGGGACGGTGACAGTGACGGTAGGTGTGACGGGCGGTGCGGGGGCAGTACCGGGCATGGCCGCGGTGTCTGTGGGGGCGGTGTCACCTATGTAATGGGGGTGTTCGTTATGACCGTTAGATGCTGCAGGGTTAGTGACGGTTGCTGCGGTCTGTTCTAATCAGCGGCCTCTGTTATAATACAAAGCAGGTTATTACAATCCTCCTCTGTTCTGCCTCCATGGGGGGCGCTGACTGATGTGATGACACCGGCCGCTCCCATTACAGGGCTCCTCTCCCTACAAGGATCACTGCTGCTTATGTTACAGATCTCGTAGAAATAAGTCACTGCCATATGTGTCCATTACCAGTGTCCTACCTGTTCCTAGATATCCCCTCTTGTATGGGCTGCATCAGCTCCTGCCGTACTGGTCGCTATATACAGACCTGCTCGATCTCTCCTGATAGGCTGCCAGCGCTGGTCACTATAGCTACAGGCCTGTTGATCTCTCCTGATAGGCTGCCAGCGCTGGTCGCTATAGCTACAAGACTGTTCTATTCTCCTGATAGGCTGCCGGAACTGGTCGCTATAGCTACAGACCTGTTCAATTCTCTCCTGAAAGGGCTGCCAGGCTCAGGTCGCTATAGCTACAGACCTGTTCAATCTCTCCTGATAGGCTGCCAGCGCTGGTCGCTATAGCTACAGACCTGTTCTATCTCTCCTGATAGGCTGCCGGGACTGGTCGCTATAGCTACAGACCTGTTCTATCTCTCCTGATAGGCTGCCGGGACTGGTCGCTATAGCTACAGACCTGTTCTATCTCTCCTGATAGGCTGCCGGGACTGGTCGCTATAGCTACAGACCTGTTCCACCTCTCCTGAGAGGCTGCCAGCGCTGGTCGCTATAGCTACAGACCTGTTCACTGTCACTGGATAGGCTGCTAGTACTGGTTGCTATAGTTACAGACCTGTTCTCTCTCCTGATAGGCTGCCAGCACTGATCACTATAGCTACAGACCTGTTGTCCTCAGCAGCTCGTTACTTCAGGCCAGTAAACACTGAATGCAAAAATGACTTGATGTAGTGACACAACCCTTTAATGACATCCCCTACGGGTGTTGCGTGTATACAATGTCACAACCAGGGCTGTGGAGTCGGCAAGCCGAAGCACCGACTCCGACTCCTCAATTTCCCAAACCTCCGACTCCTGACTCCGACTCCTGACTCCCTCATACACGGCGCATGTTTAAGTGATAACTTTACTGTAGTAAAATGGTAACATCAGGCTTTTATCACCTTATGATACAATAATCAAGCTATTTAGGTAGAACAGACACTGACAAGCAAAAGGGTAACAATGTTTTGATCTTTTGAATACTTGTGGGTAGAGTTGAAGAAAAAGCTGTATTTGTATCCAAGTCCAGTCTGCACCAACATTGGGAACGTGTAGAAGAGACCGGGGTCAGATTTTGGTCAAGATCCGGAGCCCAGAAGGATTCAGACAGAGCTGAAAACCAAAAGGTGGATTTCCCAAATACTAACAAAATAATAAAAATTAACACTTTTTAGGAGCAAAATTGTAACTAAGCAGATGCTAAATACTTGCAAGTCAAATTTATGCATAATATGGGACAGATGACTGTATATACAATTACAGTAGCCTCATGTACAAAGCTGTAGTGGAGGGTGAGATATGGAGCCTGAAAGTCACAAGTTCAGAACATTGTTACCCTTTTGCTTGTCAGTGTAAAATATATTTATTGGATATAACTTTAGAACAGAAACAAATTGTAAATATGCAAACCCTGCAGGAACATTTGTGGAGTCTCTGAATTTGTTCTGAGAAATAGTATCGCCTCCATCAGATCCTGCATACATGACCTCACATCTGATCTCATTATTTCCAGGCTAGAGAACGGCCTCTCTACACAAACTTGGGGGCAAAGCGGTGACCACAGGGGCAACATCTCTAACAATGTCAGGGTATAAAGGAATGCCTCAGCCACTGTCAGGTCTGATGAATGGTCGATCTTCTACTTCTTTTAAAACAGGTGAAACATTTTGCTGAGATCTGTTTGCCCTGGGGGCAGAATCTTCTCCCCTGGGGCAGCGCTTTGCCCGCTCCATGTCATCAATTACACTCCTCATGTGATGAGGCTGAAGATATGGGAGCAGCAGCACTGGCCGGATCCAATGCCTCTTGTTCTTTGCATCGAACTAACTGGACCAACTAATTATATATTTTGGGAGTCGGTTCATTTTATGACGACTCAGACTGGTGCAAAAGAGGCACCGACTCCACAGCCCTGGTCACAACCACCACCGCTGCCACCACCACAGCTGCCACACGGCGCGTATTATAGATCAAGGTCTACGACAGGGGTAGTGAACATTGGTTGGAATGTCAGTATTTTGGTTTTTTTTTGTGTGTATGAGGAGGTTCTGCAGGAGCTGAGGTGTATGAGGAGGTTCTGCAGCGGCTGAGGTGTATGAGGAGGTTCTGCAGCGGCTGAGGTGTATGAGGAGGTTCTGCAGCGGCTGAGGTGTATGAGGAGGTTCTGCAGCAGCTGAGGTGTATGAGGAGGTTCTGCAGCAGCTGAGGGGTATGAGGAGGTTCTGCAGCAGCTGAGGTGTATGAGGAGGTTCTGCAGCAGCTGAGGTGTATAATGAGGTTCTGCAGCAGCTGAGGTGTATGAGGAGGTTCTGCAGCAGCTGAGGTGTATGAGGAGGTTCTGCAGCAGCTGAGGTGTATGAGGAGGTTCTGCAGCAGCTGAGGTGTATGAGGAGGTTCTGCAGCAGCTGAGGTGTATGAGGAGGTTCTGCAGCAGCTGAGGTGTATGAGGTTCTGTAGCGGCTGAGGTGTATGAGGAGGTTCTGCAGCGGCTGAGGAGTATGAGGAGGTTCTGAGCAGTCGGCTGAGGCGTATGAGGAGGTTCTGCAGCGGCTGAGGCGTATGAGGAGGTTCTGCAGCGGCGAGGCGTATGAGGAGGTACTGAAGCGGCTGAGGCGTATGAGGAGGTTCTGCAGCGGCTGAGGCGTATGAGGAGGTTCTGCAGCGGCTGAGGCGTATGAGGAGGTTCTGCAGCGGCTGAGGCGTATGAGGCGGGTCTGCAGCTGCTGAGGTGCATGAGGAGGTTCTGCAGCGGCTGTGGCGTATGAGGAGGTTCTGCAGCAGCTGAGGTGTATGAGGAGGTTCTGCAGCAGCTGAGGTGTATGAGGAGGTTCTGCAGCAGCTGAGGTGTATGAGGAGGTTCTGCAGCAGCTGAGGTGTATGAGGAGGTTCTATAGCAGCTGAGGTGTATGAGGAGGTTCTGCAGCAGCTGAGGTGTATGAGGAGGTTCTATAGCAGCTGAGGTGTATGAGGAGGTTCTGCAGCAGCTGAGGTGTATGAGGAGGTTCTGCAGCAGCTGAGGTGTATGAGGAGGTTCTGCAGCAGCTGAGGTGTATGAGGAGGTTCTATAGCAGCTGAGGTGTATGAGGAGGTTCTGCAGCAGCTGAGGTGTATGAGGAGGTTCTATAGCAGCTGAGGTGTATGAGGAGGTTCTGCAGCAGCTGAGGTGTATGAGGAGGTTCTGTAGCAGCTGAGGTGTATGAGGAGGTTCTGCAGCAGCTGAGGTGTATGAGGAGGTTCTGCAGCAGCTGAGGTGTATGAGGAGGTTCTGCAGCAGCTGAGGTGTAGGAGGAGGTTCTGCAGCAGCTGAGGTGTATGAGGAGGTTCTGCAGCAGCTGAGGTGTATGAGGAGGTTCTATAGCAGCTGAGGTGTATGAGGAGGTTCTGCAGCAGCTGAGGTGTATGAGGAGGTTCTATAGCAGCTGAGGTGTATGAGGAGGTTCTATAGCAGCTGAGGTGTATGAGGAGGTTCTGCAGCAGCTGAGGTGTATGAGGAGGTTCTGCAGCAGCTGAGGTGTATGAGGAGGTTCTGCAGCAGCTGAGGTGTATGAGGAGGTTCTGCAGCAGCTGAGGTTATGTTCTTCTTCTCTCTTCCACAGAATATGTCTACTTTGGAGAAGCAGCTGCACCTGGGCCGGTTGCCCCCGCGCCCTCCGTCCCGGGGGCTGCATCGCTCCAAATGAGGGGGGGGGTAAGGGGTGGGGAGCGGAGGGTGCGCGGTGTGTGTGGATGTGGTGGGGTCATCCAGCAGTCCCATGTCAGTGTCACAGACCTGCTGCTCCGGCCTCAGCGCCTCCGGGTCCAGCCAGACTCCCAGTAACCTGGCATCTGGTGGCCCCAAATAGGAACACGACGCCGGCCCCCCTCCCGAGGGCCCCAGGCTGGGGGATTCTGGACTATTTGATCTGGGGTTAAAAGGGGGGCTCCGACCCTAATGAATGGGGCTACAAACGTGTTATAGGGGAGCCCAGCTCTGGAGCAAGCTGAGAACAGAGAAAGGGCGCTGACACAAACCCTCCATTCCCTCTATGGAGTTCCCAGTACAAAGGGGGCGCTGTGTTCTCCATTCGTTCTATGGAGTTCCCAGTACAGGGAGCCGGTGTTTCCCATTCCTCTAAGGGATTCCCAGTACAGGGGGGGCCTGTTTCTCTCCATTCTCCCTATGGGGGTTTCCCCCTACAGGGGGAGCGCTGTTTCTCCATTTCTGTTTTATGGGAGTTCCCCCGTACAGGGGAGACTGTGTTTCCTTTCTGTCTATGGGGAGTTCCCAGTAAAGGGGGGGGTGTGTTCCCAAATTTTTTCTTGGGTTTCCCAGAAAAGGGGGGCACGTTCCCATTCTTTCTTTGGGGGGTTCCCATACAGGGGAGCGCGTTTCCTCCTTCTGTTCTAAGGGGGTTCCCCTACGGGGACGCTGGTTCTCTCACTGTTCTATGGGGGGGTTTCCCAGTAAGGGGAACGTTGTGTTTCCATTTTTGCCTTTTGGGGTTCCCATACAGAGGAGCGCTGTGTTTCCCTTTGTTCTATGGGGAGTTCCCAGTACAGGGGGGGAGCTGTGTTTCCATTTCCTCTATGGGAATTTTCCCTACAGGGGAGAGCGTGTTTCCATTCTCCTCTAAGGGAGTTTTCCAGTACGGGGACGCGGTTTTCTCCCTTCCCTTTTGGGAGTTCCCAGTACAGGGGACGCTGTGTTCCCATTTTTCCCTATTGGGGGTTCCCAGTACAGGGGGGGCGCTGTGTTTTCCATTTTCCCCCTTGGGAGTTCCCCGACAGGGGGGCGCGTGTTCTCCATTCTGCTATGGATTCCCCTACAGGGGAGCGCTGTATTCCCATTCCCTCTATGGGAGATCCCAGTAAGGGGAGGGTGTGTTCTCCTTTCTATTTTATGGGGGTTCCCGTACAGGGGAGCATTGTTTTCTCCATTCTGTTCTATGGGATTCCCATACAGGGGGGGGCTTTTTGTTCTCCATTCTTTTATGGGGGGTTCCCCGTACAGGGGAGCCCCGTGTTCTCCCTTTGTTCTATGGAGTTCCCATAAAAGGGGGGAGCTGTGTTTTTCCATTCTCCTCTATGGGGGTTCCCAACAGGGGGGGCGCTGTGTTTCCTTCCCTTTTGGGGGTTCCATACAGGGGAGGCCTGTGTTCTCCATTTCTCTAGGGAGTTCCCAGTAAGGGAAAACGTGTGTTTTTCCCTTTTCCTCTATGGGAGTTCCCCGTACAGGGGAGCGCTGTGTTCTCCATTTTGTTCTAGGATTCCCAGTTAAAGGGGAGGGTGTATTTCCATTCTCCTCTAGGGAGACCCATACGGGGAGGGGGTGTTCTCCATTCTATTTTTTTGGGAGTTTTCCCAGTACAGGGGAGGGCGGGGTTTTTCCATCTGTTCTATGGGGGTTTTCCCCTAAGGGGACGCTGTGTTCCATTTTTTTCTATGGGGTTTCCCCGTACAGGGAGCACTGTTTTCTCCTTTCTGTTCTAGGGAGCCCCCAGTCGGGGCGCTGTGTTCTCCATTCGTTTAGGGGAGTTCCCAGTACAGGGGGCGCATGTTCTCCTTCTCCTCTATGAGTTCCCTCAGGGGAGCGCTGTGTTTCTCCATTCCCCTCTAGGGGATTCCCAGTACAGGGGAGTACGGGTTTTCTGCATTCTGTTCTATGGGAGTTCCCATAACGGGGAGCGCTGTGTTCTCCATTCTGTTCTATGGGAGATCCCAGAACAGAGGAGCGCTGTGTTCTCCATTCTGTTCTATGGGAGTTCATCATAGTCTATGGTGAGAGTCCCCCTTTAAATAACTTATGAAGAGCTGAGGAGCATGTCTTTTACCTGATGATGTTGTGGCACTCTCTCTCTTTCTTTCTTTTTTCGGCAGGCCAGGAAGGAAGCGAGACTTCTCCCCCGTTCCCTGGAGCCAGTACTTTGAGTCCATGGAAGATGTGGTTGTAGAAAGTGAAACTGGCAAAGATATATCCTGAGCCTCTTGTGTGTGTATTCGGGTTTCTGCTGCTCCCTATGTCTCATTGGGGTGAATGAAAAGGTCCCTCCCTCCTCTCTTACAGGAGTCGTCAAGTAGAAAAAAATATGCTGTAAATAATCCCCCTCCCCTGGTGCAGTGACCTTATCATGGACTTGTGTGGGCTGCAGGCAGTTCTATATCACCTCAGTAGTTCTGTGTCCAGCCCTGGAGATCGGGGGACCGCGGTGCTTCTCAGGGCCGCCTCTAAAGCCGCACTCCCTTTGGCTCCTGCTGCTCTCATGGCTTTCAGCAGAGAGACACAGCACCAGAGAGCCTCCTGGGACTTGTAGTGTCAGGGTGGGTTAAGATGACAGATTTGCGACCTTACTGAGTAATGAAATAATAGGAATAGGAAATAGGCCCGCAAATCCGGTAAAACCGTAACTCTCATTGAGTGCTGTGATATCCCGGCGTAGTCCCCGGTGCACAGGATGCGCCTTAAAGAGAAGTGACGACACCGGGGGAAGAGAATGGGAGCCGGGCCAGAGCGCTGCTGAAAGACTATCAACAGCAGACGTATAGCGGCGCGCACAGGTACACAATGCTATACGTCGTGTGAACCCGGCCGTACAGGGGAAATGCTCCAAACAGCACAGGATAAGCACAAATTACATAGAAAACATCTCAGGAAGATGACTGAAGACTTAAAGGGAACCTGTCACATAGGTTGTGCCCCCCTTGCTGAGGGCAGCACAAGCCAGTGTCAGACCTGCTGTTTCCAGCGCTGTGCCCCTTATTCTGTAAGATGCAGCGTTTTAGAGCTTCACCCCCAAATCTTTTCATGAGGGTGTTAGCCCCCCCCACCAAAGGCTAGCTCCGCCCATGAAGTTATCAAGTTTCTCCCTTTTTCAAACTAAAAGGTTTTTCAGTTGGGGGTGGGCGGGGCTAGCCTCAGGGGGGGGAGGTTGAAAAAACTAAAACTCTGAAGGACTCTTTAAAGACTCTTTTCGGGCAAAAACTGCAGTTTGGGGGTAAAGCCCAAAAAACTCCACATTTTACAGAATAAGGGGCACAGCGCTGAAACGCAGGTCTACAGGGTTTGGGCTCCCCCAGCAAGGAGGCATCCTATTGACAGGGTCTCTTTAAAGACTTAGGCAGGACATATATATATATAAAAAAGAAATTCTATATATAATTTCTATAAAAATAATAAAAAAATTTTTTTAATAATATATGAAATAAAAAAAGGAATTCTTATAATCATACCGTTTTATACCGAGTATAAGCCGGTTTTTCAGCCCAAAAAATAGCTGAAAAACCTCCCTCGCTTATACCCCAGTCCTGTCGGCGCTCGGGCGCTGCATGGCCCGGCGGGCCGACAGGGACACTTCGCATATGCGACCCTAGGGGGCGCATTAATGAAGGCCGAGTGAGCGCTGCCTGGGCCCCGGGCACGTCCGCGATCCCTTCACCCTTATCGACTCCTCCGGAGCGCATCAGGTGGGAAGGATTACTGCGGGGCACGAGCGGCGCTCCGGCCCGCAGTGGACTCCGGGCGGCCGCAGACTGGCGGCTGTCCAAAATCCTGGCACAGGCGCGTGTGTCCATACCGCGGCGCGCCTGATGACGTCACCCGCCTGTGCCGAAAGATGCAGGAATCGCGCGGGAGGGCCGGGGGCAAGCGAGGAGGGGGAGCGGGGAGGGGAAAGGGGAGCGGGGGCCAGGAATGATTTTTTTTTTGATTTTTTTTTAACTGCCTATGCCTGCCTACACTGCCCTTTCCTGCCCCATACCTCCTACACGGCCCTAACCATACATGCCAAATCTCCCTTTTTGGGGGGAGTCCCGCTATTTGGGGTTCCCGTCCCCCCCCCCCCCCCGCCCTCCCCCAGGGGAGTTGGTGGCCGGGGGGGTCCTTTTTAAAAGGCCCCCGGTCTGGAGACGGGGGGGAAGCGGGGGGGAGGGTCCACTCACCCGCCCGGGCTCCTGGCGGGGGGGGGGAGCGCTCCCTCCTCCCTCCCTCCCCCTGTGTGTCCCCCTCGTGGGGCCGCGGTTCACACAGACAGCGGCCGGGGAAAAAAACGCCGGCTGCCTCATTCCCCCTGCGTGGTGGATCGGGGGGAGCCTGGTCAGGGGGTTTTGGGAAATTTTTATTTTATTTTTTTAACTACATGGGGGCTCTCCTGGCTAAGTGGGGGGGGGGGGGGCTACCCGGCTGGGTACAATGGGGGCAAACTACCTGGCTGGCTACAAAGGGGGCAATACTGGTGGCTACAATGGGGGCAACTACCTGGCTGGGTACA
>JAODAL010068159.1:0-16935 GCA_025379985.1 Phyllomedusa bahiana
GCAACTGCGCCATCAAAAGGTATACCCGGGTCAAAGAAAGCGTGCACGCCAACAAAACTAGGATTGTGTGCGGGCCTGTTAGTCTAGTTAGGACAGATTTGGTTTTCAGGCCATAGGTGTTTATCCAACTACGCCCCCTGATTCGGGACATTCTATGGGGCTTGTTGTAGCACTGTTATTTATGCAACTGGGTCGCATGTGAGAGGATCTGTTTTATGTGTATATGTCTGGGGATAGCGGGTAGAGCTGCTACATTGTAAGCGTCTGTGCCACACCGCCGCGTGCTTTTGAACTGCACCACACACATTTGTTCCTGTCCTTGTATGGTATTAAAAGGTAGCGGGTGTTCGGCCTTTCTGAACCCCATGAGTAGGTAAACTTATTGTGCATCCAGAGGACACACTCTCGGCAGCGCGCTGTGCGGCACAGGGGCCTTGGTCACTACTTTGTACATGTGTGTTTGG
This sequence comes from Phyllomedusa bahiana, assembly GCA_025379985.1. NCBI lineage: Eukaryota > Metazoa > Chordata > Amphibia > Anura > Hylidae > Phyllomedusa > Phyllomedusa bahiana. The sequence goes on from JAODAL010068159.1 coordinate 465, forward strand.
GGATTTGTTCACAATGCTTTTCTGAAAAGTTCAGTAAACTATGGGTTGTTGAACTGGTGTTGGAGTCGTTTTATTAGTCCGTAACTTCGCTGTATTCCGGGAACCCAACCACGGTGCTCAGCTTACAGAGGCATCGGGGTAGTGACTGGTACAGGGTAGAGGTATCAGTGTAGTGTACAGGGTAGAGGCATCGGTGTAGTGTACAGGGTAGAGGCATCAGTGTAGTGACTGGTACAGGGTAGAGGCATCAGTGTAGTGTACAGGTAGAGGCATCGGTGTAGTGTACAGGGTAGAGGCATCAGTGTAGTGACTGGTACAGGGTAGAGGCATCAGTGTAGTGTACAGGGTAGAGGCATCGGTGTAGTGTACAGGGTAGAGGCATCAGTGTAGTGACTGGTACAGGGTAGAGGCATCAGTGTAGTGACTGGTACAGGGTAGAGGCATCAGTGTAGTGACTGGTACAGGGTAGAGGCATCGGTGTAGTGACTGGTACAGGGTAGAGGCATCGGTGTAGTGACTGGTACATGGTAGAGGCATCGGTGTAGTGACTGGTACAGGGTAGAGGCATCGGTGTAGTGACTGGTACAGGGTAGAGGCATCGGTGTAGTGACTGGTACAGGGTAGAGGCATCGGTATAGTGACTGGTACAGGGTAGAGGCATCGGTGTAGTGACTGGTACAGGGTAGAGGCATCGGTGTAGTGACTGGTACAGGGTAGTGACTGCTGCAGGGTAAAAGCATCTGTGTGGTGACTGGTACAGGGTAGAGGCATCGGTGTAGTGACTGGTACAGGGTAGAGGCATCAGTGTAGTGACTGGTACAGGGGAGAGGCATCGGTGTAGTGACTGGTACAGGGGAGAGGCATCGGTGTAGTGACTGGTACAGGGTAGAGGCATCGGTGTAGTGACTGGTACAGGGTAGAGACATCAGTGTAGTGACTGGTACAGGGTAGAGACATCAGTGTAGTGACTGGTACAGGGTAGAGGCATCAGTGTAGTGACTGGTACAGGGTAGAGGCATCAGTGTATCATCTGGACGGAAAGTTATTCCTTGTTTATACATTTAGGATAGACTGGAGAAGGCGAGACCCTTGTTCTCACAATCATGGGAGTCCTATATGTTGGACAACCAACACTCAAACATTTATCCTCCATTCTGTGAATAGGTGAGGTATGTTATAGGCGAGACAACTCCTTTAAAGAAGAACTATGACTTCTCCCAACAGCTCTGGTTTATTAAAACTTCGTGTTTCCCATTAAGTAACAATTCTGGAGCCTCTTTTCTCAAATCCCGATCTTATGTGGTTCCCCCGTTATTTCTCCTAGGAATTTATTGCTGAATCTATCAGCTGGGTGTTACCATTTGGGGGCTGGGGGTGTCTGCACAATGTGACATTGTACAATCAGTGTTGACCCCCTCTTAAAACTGGAATGGTCACGCCCATCTGACAGGTTCAGTCATACATTTCCAGGAAGAATAATAGAGGAACAGTACAGCACAGAGATAGAAGAGAAGAGGCTGCAGGATTGTTATGTCACAGGGAACACAAGGATTTACTAACACAGACCTGTCAGGAGAGGTCACAGGTGTCAGGTCACAGATGTCAGGAGAGGTCACAGATGTCAGGAGAGGTCATAGTTCAGGAAGGTCACAGATTCGGAGGGTCCAGGTGTCGGGAGAGGTCCAGTGTAGGAGGGGTATGTGTCCCCTTTAAATATTCATATTAAATTCCAAAACAAAAGCTTCAACCTTCTAATGTTTTTTGTATTCAATTCCTCAACATTTTAGGAGCTTCTTGCTGTCAGCGGTAAAAAAACGTGTTTGGGGTACTTTTTATTTTTACATCTAGAAAGCAAAAAAAACCCTGTTCAGACTTTTGCCTTCCACCCCCGGGAATCTACAGCATTTACTTTTGGGAATAGGGATATTGGTACATTTTTTTGGGACCATGCACGGAAAACTTTGTAGAGCTTGAACGGTAAAAAGGGGGCAAAAAAAATAAAAAAAGGACTGGGGGGGACTAAGACACGAAAGATTACAAGATTAGGGTTTAAATTAGTTTAGAGAAAAAAGGTTTGGGGGGGAATAATAAATAATTTTAAATACATCAAAGGTCAATTAGAGATCTCCCCCCAAGATTTATTTATACACAGGCTTATCTAAAACAAGGGGGCGTCCTCTACGTCTTGAGGAACAAAATTTTCTACATAAACATAAAAAAGGATTTTTACGTAAAGCAGAGACTATGGAAATTTCTCTCCAGAGGGACTTGTCATGGTGAATTCAATAACCGAGTTAAAAAAGGGGTTTGGATCATTTCGGGAGCGAAATAATATAAAAGTTTAGTGTCGGGAAATTCAGGAGAGGGGTCATTGATCCAGGGATTTTTCTGATTCCCAAGGAGTCGGGAAAGGAAATTTTTTTTTCCCCTCATGGGGAAATTGGCTTCTACCTCATTGGGGGTTTTTCCCTTCCTCTGGAAAAAAACCTTAGCACAACAGCTGAACGGGATGGAGACTTGTCTTTTTTTACCTTTAAACTATGAAATATTGTATCCAAGGTTAGAATCTTCTTGAGTTAAAAGAGAACCTGTTCCATGGTTATCCCCCCCTTGCGAGGCAGCACAAGCCATGCAGCCCTGTTTTTCCCAGCGCCGTCCCTTTTCGTAAATGCGGAGTTTTAGGGGCATTTCCCCTAAAATCTTTTCAGGGCGGGTGTTGGCCACGCCCAAAAAGGGCAAACCCCCGCCCACTTACATTTATTCACATGTTTCTACCTATTAAAAAGTAAAGGTTTGTCAGTTCGGTGGGCGGGGGACCCAGGGGGGCCCCGGGGTTTAAAAAAAAACTACTCTCAAGGACTCTTCGAATGACTCTTCTGGCTAAAAAATGCAGATTTGAGCAAAAATCCGAAAACAAAGGCTTTTACAGAATAAGGGACACAGCGTGGAAAAGAGGTCTGACACAGCTTTGCTGCCCTCACCAGGGGGGGCATAATCTATGTGACAGGTTCCCTTTAAACATCATGAGCTGCACTCATCTGCCTCCAGGCTGATATTTTGTTACATTGTATCAGTGCGGGCCAAGTATCGGTTTTGGGGGTATCCGAGAGGATTGTCTAGACTGATGCATTGCAGCAAGTCCTAAACTGTAATAAGTTTAGGTCTGACCAGGCTTTCATCACTGGACGTTACATGTTCCTTATCATGAAGCAAGCAGAGATCCCGAAACTGAGAGGGGTTTAAAAAAACCCTTGGGCTTTGTATGAAAAATGTCTAGCAAAGGCTTTAAATGTTGCCCCATCGTGACCCGAGCCCAAACAACCAAACAGCCCCATAGCCACCAATCAGAGCCCATAGAAAACCCAAACAGAGCTCTCCACCAATCAGAGCCCATAGCAACCAAACAAGCTCTAGCCCAATCAGAAACCCATAGTAACCAATCAGACCCATAGCCATCAATCAAGCTCATACCACCAACAAGCCCCCCAAATACCAATCAAGCTCATAGGCGAACCCAAACAAGCCCATAGCAACCAATCAGAGCCCTACGCCCAATCAGGCCCCTAGCGACAATCAGAGCCCCTAGCGACCCAAACAGAGTCATAGCCACCATTCAGAGCCCATAGCAAAACCCAAACAGAGCCATAGCGACCCAAAACAAGCCATAGCGACCAAACAGCCCCCCTAAACAAAACCCAAACAGACCCCAAAGCCACCCCAAACAAGCCCATAGCAACCAATAGAGCCCTAGCGACCAATCAGAGCCCATAGCCACCAATCAGAGCCCATACGACCAATCAGAGCCATAGCGGGCCAACAAGCCCATAGCGACCAATCAGAGCTCATGCCACCCAAACAAAACCCATACAAACCCAAACAGGCCCCCCGCCACCAATCAGAGCCCATAGCAACCCAAACAGAGCCCCTAGGCGACCAATCAGACCCATAGGGGGCCAATCAAGCCCAAGCGCCAATCAAGCTCATAGCCACCAATCATGCTTTAGCCACCAATAAGCTCATAGCGACCAATCGACTCAAGCAACCCAAACAAAGTCTAACAACCAATCAGAGTCAAGCAACCAAACAGAGCTCATAGCGACCAATCAGAGCTCATTAACAACCAAACAGAGCTCATAGCAACCAATCAGGGCTCATAGCGCAAACAGAGGGTCACAGCCACCAAACAGAGCCCCTACAAAACCCAAACAAGCCATACAACCAAACAGAGCTCATATACCAAACAAACTCATGTGACCGTCAGAGCCCATAGGGACCCAATCAGAGCCCAAGTAACCCAACAGAGCCCATCGACCAATCAAGCCCATAGCGACCAATAGAGCCCATAGCGACCCAATCAGTGCTCATAGCGACCAATCAGAGCCCATAGACACCAATCAGAGCTTAAAACAACCAATCAGAGCCCATAGCGACCAATCAGAGCCCACAGCCCACCAAACAGAGCCCATAGCGACCAATCAGAGCCCATACACCAAATCAAGCTCAAAGCCACCAAAACAGGTGCTCAAACAACCAACAGACTCATAGCGAAAATCAGGCTCATAGCAACCAATCAAGCCCATAGCGACCAATCAAGCCCACAGCCCCCAAAAAGAGTCATAGCAACCAATCAGAGCTCATAGCAACCAATCAGAGCCCATAGCAACCAATCAGAGCCCATAGCATCCAATCAGAACTCATAGTGACCAATCAAAGCTCATAGTGACCGATCAGAGCCCATAGGAGCCAATCAGAGCCCATAGGAGCCAATCAGAGCCCATAGCAACATAGACAGTCTTACCACCTGACAGTTTTCATACATAAGGCCACTGTCAACTCTCGCTGTCTTAATTCTGTTCTCAGCCTGTTGGTGCCAGTAGAGGGCAGCACTGCTATATGGCAATCATCGAATCCACGAGCAGAGGCAGATACAGGAGCTGTAATAATACTAAACATATTACAGCTCCTGGGCTCTAGCAGGGGATGATTTGTCTCTCGAACAGAGTTTTCCTTTAAGCACAAGAGTCAATGTTCCCTATACCCCCCTCATTAATTGTTTTCTATAGATGCACAGAGATCAGGCAGAGTTATTGGAACATTGGAGAGTGGACTATTAAAAGTTTGCTGTACATTATAAATAAGCTCACAGGTTATAATGGAATATTACACAGTTAAATCACATTATTATGACCACTTCCTACTTTTAAAACAGCAGACTAGATTTAAGGGGAAGTCGCGTGTGGTGTGGGCTTGGTGGGTATATAAGGTTGATAGGTGTTCACAAAAATAACTGATGCTGACATAGGTAAAAGAGGCGATTTATCAGCTTTCGCGCGCAGGGTGTTGGTATCTCTCACACTGCGCAGTTTGTGCCCTTTTGGGCCCGGCTGGGGTGTGAAAGAAAGGTGAGGGGCAAAATGGGGGGGCTTTGGGAAATTTAAGAGAGGGTGGAAACTGCAGACCCCCATGCTCCAGTGGTGTGAGGGGGGAATCAAGGCTATGAAGGTGCGGGGGACACCATGCAAGGGCACCCTCCCCGCCAAAATACTAAGAGGGTAAACTAGACATGTGCCCTTAAACAACAGTGGACCCTACTGTGTAGGGGGCCCTAGACAGAGGGAAAGTCATTTGCACCTCTGCTAACCCAAATGGGTAGGGGCCCCGGAGCGGGGAGGGAGGGTCACTGCACCTCTGCTAACCCTGCTGTGTAGGGGGCCCTAAGCGGGAGGGGGTGTCATTGCCCCTTTCTGTTTAACCCTACTGGGGTAGGGGGCCCCGGAGCAGACGGATGTCACTGAAACCTCTCCCAAAACCCCAACTGTGTTTGGGGGCCCCGGCAGACGGTTTTTCACTGCCCTTGCTAAACCCTACTGAAAAAGGGGGCCCCCCGGGGGCGAAAAATGTAACCGGCCACCTCTGCTAAACCCTCCCTGTGAAATGGGGCCCTGGACAGAGGGAAGTCACTGAAACCCTCTGAAAACCTTTCCTGTGTAGGGGACCCCGGAGCGGGACGGATTTCACTGAAACCTCTCAAACCCTACTGTGTTTTGAGGCCCTGGAGCAGAGGGGATGTCCCCTGCCCCCTTTTTTCAAACCCCTACTATGTTGGACCCCCCCCGGGGGCAGACGGATGTCATTTGCACCCCCTGCTAAGCCTACTGTGTAGGGGGCCCCAGAGCAAAGGGATGTCACGGGCAGCTCTGCTAACCCAAATTTTGTATGGGACCCTGGAGCAGACGAATGTCATTTGGAAACCTCTGTAACCCTACTGTGAAAGGGGGCCCCGGAGCAGGGGGATGTCACCCCCACCTCTGCAAAACCCCCAACTGTGAAGGGGCCCCCGGGGATTAGACGGATGCCCACGGGCCACCTCTGCAAACCCCTACTATGCATGGGGCCCCCCCAGAGACGGATGTCATTTGCCCTCTCCCCTAACCCTATGTGTGGGGGGCCCCCAGGCGGGGACGGATTTTCACTGAAAGCCCCGGGAAACCCCTACTGTGTATGGTCCCCCGGAAAGAAAGATGGATGTCATTTGCACCTCTGCAAACCCAAAGGGTGTATGGACCCAAGCGGGAGGGATTCACTGCCCTCTGCAAACCCCTACTGGGTTTTGACCCCCCCAAAGGCAGACGGATGTAAAGGCCCCCTCTGCAACCCTATTTGGGGTTAGGGGCCTGGAGCAGACAGATGTAACTGCACCTCGGGCAAACCCCTACTGTGTAGGGGGCCCCGGGAGCAAAACGGATGTCATTTGAAACCTCTGCTAACCCTACTGTGTAGGGGGCCCCGGGCAGACGGTGTCACTGCCCTCTGCTAACCCTACTGTGTATGGGGCCCGGAGCAGACGGATGAAAAACCCCACCTTGAAAAACCTACTGTTGGGGGCCCCGGAGTAGAGGTTTCCCACTAAAACCTCTGCAAACCCCCTAAATGAGGGGCCCCCCGCAGCAGGGGATTTCTTGGGAAACCCTCTCTAACCCTACTGTGTGGGGGGCCCCCCCACAGAAAGATGCCCATTTTGCCCATCGCTAACCCTACTGTGATAGACCCCCCGGAGCAGACGGTGTCACCGGCCCCTCGGCAAACCCCTTACTGTAAAATTCGGCCCAAAAGCAAAACGGAGGGTCAATGACCTCCCCAAACCCCCTTCCCGGGGGGGGGGGCCCCGGAGCGCCGGATGTTCACTGCCCCCTCTGCAAACCCTACTGTTATGGGGCCCCGGAGCAGACGGATGTCACTGCCCCTCTGCTAACCCAAACGTGAAGGGCCCCCCGGGAAAGCAAAAAAGGGATGTCACTGCCCCCTTTTCTAACCCTACTTTGAACTGGGGACCCCCGGGAAAGAAAGATTTTTCACTCCCCCCCCTCTCTAACCCTACTGTGTAGGGGCCCCCCCCGGAAACCAGACGGATGTCCCTGAACCTCTGCAAACCCCTACTGGGGTAGGGGCCCCAGAGCAGAGGTTGTCACTGCACCTCGCTAAACCCTACGTGTATGGACCCCCGGAGAAGACGGATGTCCTGAAACCCCTCTGCTAACCCTTTGGGGTATGGGGCCCCGGAGCAAAAAGATGTCACTGAAATCCTTTTTAAACCCTATTTTTGTAGGGGGCCCCCCCGGATCCCCCGGGGTTTAAACCCGGGTAACAGAAAAAGGGTAACTTTTTCAGGTTAATCCGGGTTTATAGATAAAAGTGCAGCCCCCAAAAAAACCAAACAGCCCCAAGCAACACAGGGGCCCATCCCAAACTGATCCCCCATACAGGGGTGGAAAACAAGCTGCCTTTCCACTTAAAACCCGTTTTTTAGAAATTGGGGCTTATGGGAAATAAGGTCCCCTTTGCTGCTTGTAAAGGGCTTGCAAAATTTGTGTTAAAAATGTCCCACAAAAAAACCTAATGGATTTAAAAAATTAATGCAAAAAGGGAATGTTTCACCCAAAAAAATTCCCTATTTTTTCATGTTTTTATTTTAAACAATGTATTAAGAATTTTTGGTTGGGGTTTTTTTTTCCCCATTCACAATAAAATTTTTTAAAAAATCCTGAAGCCCCCTGCATTTTTCCCATTTTGGACACTGGGCCTAATAATTGTCTGCCGCTTCCTGTTTGTAGAAAAAAATTTTTCGGCGTTCCTCCTTATCACGGATTAGGCTACATCTACACAGCACGGGTTTTTTCCTGGCAGTTTTTCGGGGCTTTTTAGTATTTAAAAAACCTCTAAAATCTAAAGGAGAGCTTTTCACATAGATTCAATACAAAAAAACGAACTGAAATTCCTACACAGGTAAATTTTTTTAAAAACTGAAGGTTTTAGTTTTTTTTATAGGGGAATTTTGTTGTAAAATCTGCCGGAGTTGCAGAAAATTTTTATGAATTTTTTGAATTATTCCTATTTTTGGCCCCATGGTTTTTACAAAAGGGCAGGTTTTCCCGGCAGATTTTCTGTGGTTTTTTTAAAATTTTTAGAAACCTTAGGGGGAAAATCTGAGGAAAAATTTTTAAAAAGACTGCCCGGAAAAAAATGGCCAAAAAAACCCCAACAAAACCCCAAAAAAACCCCCTAAAAAAAAAATTTTTCAGAAAAACCCCGCTGCTATGGATAAAAAAAAACTGACAAAAAAACTCAGGGTTTAAAGCGGTTTTTAGGTTTTTTGGGTTTTATATGAGGGTTTTTTTTCTATGCTATGTGGCGCTTCCTCACACTGACCAAAGAATCAATGTGTGAGATAACACAAAGGGTCCACAGTCCCCAATTTGGAGATTTTCAAAAGCTCCCCCTCATCCCCCCCGCACACTGACTTTTCCCCGGTCACCGAACACTCACCCAAAACTTTCCTATAGAAAGATTCACTAGTTCCCCAAAAGGAGATGTCACACTTCCCCCCCTTTCCCCTTCCCCCCCCCACTTATTCTTCTCAGGTCCCCAGAGCATACCCCCAGCACTCTCCCATAGAAAAGGGTCCCCCCTTTTACAATAGGAGAAAGTCACAGCTCCCCCTGCCTGCACACTGACTTCTTTCAGGTCCCCAGAGCATTTTCCCAAAACAAATCTCCTATAGAAGAAAACCCCCACTCACAATAAAGATGGGCACAGCTCCCCCCCTCCCCTCCCTGCCCACTGGGCCCTTTTTCCCCGGGCAAAGGGCATGCCCCCAACAATCTCCCATTGAAGGAAACCCCCCAGTCCAATTTTTAGATGTCACAGTCCCCCCCCCCTTCACCTGACTTCTTCCCCGGGCACAGAACATGGCCCACAAAACTCTCCCATAAAGGATTTACTAGTCACAATAGGAGATGTCACAAACCCCCCTCTCCTCTTCCCTGCACATTTAAACTTCCCCAGGTCAAAGAGCATGCCCCCAGCCTTCCCATAGAAAAGGGTCCACCCTTTAAATAGGAGAAGGGCACAGCTCCCCCTGCCTGCACACTTTAAATTTTTTTCTCAGGTCCCCAGAAACATGCCCACGGCACCTTTCCCATAGAAAAAACCACCACTCACAAAACAATGTCACCGCCTTTTCCCCCCTCTCCCCTCCCTGCCCAATGACTTCTTCCCAGGTCAAAGGGGGCATTTCCCCCCAAAAACTCTCCAAAAGAAGATCCCCAGTCACAATAAAAGGGTGTCCCCAGCTCTCCCCCCTTTCCCCCCCCCTTTCACACGACTTTTTTTCCCAAAGGGCACAGAGCTGCCCACAACAATTCCCCCATAGAAGTCAAGGGTCCCGGTCCCGTCCACAGGCCCATGTCCCTGTAGCTGCTTAAAGCCCCTCTTAAATGCTGTTAAATGCAGTTTTAGGCAAATGGGGGCCCCCCCCATTTAAATTATACAGAAAAAAAAGGGAAATTAAAAAAAACCCACAATCAGAAAATAAAATCTGCAAAGAAAGGGAAAAAAAATGCATCAGGGGTCGGGTTTTTAATTTGTTAAAAAAAAAAATTTTTGAAGAAGGGCCCTTTTAAAATTTTGCGTTTTAAACCCGGGGCGGGTGGTATTGGGCTTTTTTGTGTGTTTGCAACATTGTGTTTGTTCTCTCTTCCCTGTGACATCAACAGGGGCGTTGCTAGGGTCCCAAAACCCCGGGGCTCGGGCCCTTAAGTTTTTTTGAGTAGGGCTGGGGGGCACACGGGGAAATTTTTTGGGGTCCCCATGTAATGGGGGAGGTTTTTTTTTACAGAGAAAAACCTTGGGATGTAGATGCTCAGGAGAAATTGAAGAGATTACACCAGTTAATTTTGTGACTCCCGGAGGGCGTCTCTAAAGAGTTGTTCTCTTTTTTTTTTCTTTTCTCCATCTGTCCCCGACGCCATGATGACTACTCCCGTCCAGAAAAATTTCACTGAAAAATTTTCAAAAAAAAAACATTTAGGGCTCCTTTATTTTAACACGTTTCTCTACAATTTCCCCATCTCAATACAAAATCCCCCTCTTTTATTTCCCCAAAAGGTAAAAATTACCCCCTTTTTAGGGGAAAAATTTGCCCCTTTTGCCCGGTAGTTTGCCCCTGTAGCCAGGGTTTTAGCCCCCCCTAGCCCGGTTTTTAGCCCCCCCTAGCCATTACTGCCCCCTTTTAAAACCGTAATTTGCTCCCTTTTATTTAGGTGATTAGCCCTTTTGTAGCCACGTTTCTGCCCCCATAGCCACATAATTTTGCCCCCTGTTGCCCTTTATTTCCCCCTGTAGCCATATATCCCCTGTAGCCATGACATAACCCCCCCAAACCCCCAAAAAGGCCCCCTGTTTTCCAGTGCAGCCCCCTTTGCCAAAATATGCCCCCGGTTGCCAGTGACATGCCCCCCTTTGACATATAGGGGGCCCCCTGTAAACCAGTGAAATGCCCCTTAGCCATATAGGGCCCCCCCGTACCCTTTACATTCTCCCGTAGCCCCACAAGCACCCCCCCCTACCCCCCATGAAACCCCCCGTAGCCCCCCAATTCCCCCCCCCGTAACCAAATGCCCCCCCTTGGGGAGCCACACATGCCCCCCCCGGCCAAAAAGCCCCCCCTTGTAGCCACACAATCCCCCCCGGTAGCCCCAAAAATGCCCCCCCCTAGGGCCCAAAACCCCCGTAGCCCCAAAATTTCCCCCCCCGTAGCCATATCCCCCCCTTTTTAGCCAAAACTGCCCCCCCTTGTAGCCCCTAAAGCCCTCTGTAGCCCCCCCCTGCCCCCCGTAGCCATATGCCCCCCGTAGCCCCACATGCCCCCCCCCCTAGCCATTGCCCCCTGTAGCCCAACAAGCCCCCCCTTTTACCAAACATGGGCCCCCCCCCGTAGCCAAAAAATGCCCTCCCCGGGAGCCATATGCCCCCCCGAGCCCCACCCCCCCTAGCCATATTTCCCCCCGTTTGGCCCCCCATGTCCCCCCCCCAGGATATGCCCCCTTGTAGGGCCCCACATGCCTCCCCTGTAGCCCTATGCCCCCCCCCCTTTTAGCCAACAACATTTCCCCCCCCTGTAAACCCCCCAGCCCCCCCGTAAACCCCTTTTGCCCCTGTAGGGCCCTATTTCCCCCCTTGTATCCACACAGCCTCCCCTTTAGCCCCAAAATAAGGGCCCTATGCCCCCTGTAAACCAAAATTCCCCCATTTAGCCACACATTGGGCCCCCCCTTAAACCCCCCATGTCCCCCCCCCCGGGAGGGATATTTTCCCCCGTAAACCCCCCATGCCCCCCCCTTTGCCATATGCCCCCTGTACCAAAACATGCCCCCCTTGTAGGGGGGGCCCCCATGCCCCCCTGTAGCCCCCCCATGCCCCCCGTAGCCATAAGCCCCCCGTACCATATGCCCCCCCTTTTTAGCCAAAACCCTGCCCTCCCTTTAAGCCCCCCATGTCCCCCCCCCCGAGGCATATGCCCCCCGGGAGCCCCACATGCCCCCCCCCCTAGGGCCCTAGCCCCCTTTTAGCCATAAGCCCCCTTGGGTTTTTTTTTTTTGGCCCCACATCCTCACCCGTAGCCACCCCATGCCCCTCCCTTTAAACCATAAACCCCCCCTTTTAGCCCACACTGCCTCCCCCTTTCGCCACACATGCCCCCCCCCTGTACCATAAAGCCCCCCTTGTAGCCCCCCCAAAGCCTCAACCCGTAGCCAAAACATGGCCCCCCCCTGTTTGCCCTTTGGGCCCCCCCTTTAGCCCCCCCCATGCCTCCCCTTTAGCCCCCACATTTCCCCCCCTGTATCCCAAAATGCCCCCCTTGTAGCCACACAGCCTCCCCCCGTAGCCACATATGCCCTCCCCCCCGTACCATTTCCCCCCTTGTAACCACCATCCTCACCTGTAGCCAAAAATTTTCCCTCCCCTTTTAGCCATATGCCCCCCCTTTTAGCCACACAGCCTCCCTTTAGCCACACAAGCCCCCCCCCTGTAGCCATATGCCCCCCCCCTTTTTAAACCCCACAATTTTTCCCCCCTTTTAGCCATAAAGCCCCTCCTTGTAGCCAATGGCCCCCCCCTTTAGCCCCACCCCCCCTGTAGCTAATAAAAAATTTAAAAAAACCCACTTACCTAATGACCCCCCCCCGGGGCGTCCTGGGCCTTTCAGCTTGAGAGCGGTGGGAAGCAGCGTGATGTCATCACGCTGTTAGCCGTCTCGAGGGGCAGGGACCTCCTCGGCGGGCGAGTCCCGGTCAGAGGATCCCAGGTCGCAGGGGGGTGTGACAGCGGGCGTCACTCCCTGCGACGCCCAGTTTAGTCGGCGTCAGCAAGCGCTGATACATACTGGGGGCAGAAGGACGGGAAAATGATGTCCTCCCTCCTCCCCACTCTGACTCCCCGGGGCCCGTGGGAAACGGCCGCAAGTCAGAGAGATGGCGGGCGCCGCCCCCACGAGGTCGCCCGGCCCACCGCAGGGCCCTGGACCCGCGAGATCGGGGAAACAGGCAGATTCTTGGGGCTATGCCCCGAATGAATTGCCTGCGACGCCCCTGGACATCAATGTGTCTATTGTGCTGTGACGTCACTGTGATTATCTTCTCCTTGTGTCTTATCTCCGTTCTCTGACATAATGTGTTTGTTATCCCTGTGGAGTGGGTGTATAGGTGACTCTAATACATCATAGTGTGATATCGCTGTGTACGGAGACAGGACGGTGTTTACTATCCCTCTACTTTGACGTCATTGTGTTTATTCTCCCTGTGACAATAGCCGGTCGCCAAGTATCAGCATTTTGGATAAATGGTAAATGGACTCTAATTACAGAAAATGGATGGACACTGTAACCTTGGTTTCTATTGTTTCTTAAACTGACCTTGCTGAGGAAAGCTTGCCTAAATGTAATGTCTGTGACCAGAGGAGAAAACATGGAGCTATCAAAACCTCATACGGTAATGAGGGGGCGTCTTGGAATGACTTTTGGGGCAGGTAGACATCATAAAAGGGGTTCACCACTATGGAGCCATAATGGAAGTATTTAAAAACCCGAAAATCCTTCAAAAAAAAAGTGTGAAACCCCAGGTGCCATAGAGTACAGATCTTCACTTATTTACATATCCATAAGTAACAACATCGGGCAATGTGTAAGGTTTCAGATTACGCTTAAGCGTTTCGGACAGTATATGCCTGGAGCGTGAGCAGCGATAATTCCCCAAAATGCGAAAGGTATTCGGTAACAATTATTTAATATATATTTATATATTATATATATATATATTATACAACCACACACACCACAGTATTCATGCCAATCATGCAGCGGGGAATAAGGGTAACTCTGCCAAAAAACCCTTTTACTATGATAGAAACAAAAAACCTAATAGGTATCCCCCGCACTTTTTTTGTGGCACTAGAAAAGACTGCACCAATATAAAACCCAACCCCTAAAAAAATAGCCCAAAATTTTTAAAACTATGGATAGATCAATTACACATATGGAGATAGCATAAATATACACACCAGGGAGATGCACCAATATGGCTACACAAAAACTTATGTTACATTAGCAAGAATTATCTGCAACTTCTAAGTGGTGTACATCTTGCTGGTTGTTAACTTATCTTTGTGTTTGTGTTTATGCAGCCCTTCTTATTTTGCTTCCCTTTGCACCATTTAAACCTGTACGGGCGCCCCGGGGTCCGTGATCCAACTAGGGGGCCTGTTGGCATTCATGGTTCCCTCAAATAAAACTGTAGTCCCACAGCAGCAGCACTCATGCCCCCCAAATCATGACACTCCCACCCCCAGCTTAACTGTGGCAGACACACTTGTTTTTTTAAATCCTAACCTGGTTGCTCCCAAAAAAACCTTGAACTATTTTAACCCAAACTTGGTCTCATCAGAGCAAAGGCCCCGGTTCAGTAATCCATGTCCCTTTGTTGCTTTACTTAGAAAATGTTTGCAGGCTTTCTTGTGCATCTCTTTAGAAGAGGATTCCTTCTGGGATGACAGTTGCAGACCAAATTTTATGCAAGTATGGACTGAGCCTGACAGCTAACCCCCTTCCCAAACCCAACCCACCCCACCCCTTTCCCCCCCCCGTAAAATCTGCAGCAATGCTGGCAGCACTCCCCTTGGATTGACGCGAGAGGGCATCTTTCTTTGGTGACCATGGTGAGGGTGTTTGAGTGGAACCTGTCTTGTTAAACCTCTGTATGGGCTTGGCCCCCCCGCTGCGCTCGTGTCAGGGTGTTGGCCCCCCGGGTGCGCTCAGTGTCAGGGTGTTGGCCCCCGCTGCGTCAGTGTCGGGTGTTGGCCCACCCCTGAGGGTAGTGTAGGGTGTTTGGGGGCCCCCCGCTGCAGTCAGGGTCAGGGGGTCGGCCCCCGCGCTGCAGTCAGTGTAGGGTGTGGCCCCCCGTGCAGCTCGTGTCGGGTGTCGGCCCCCGCGCTGCGCTCGTGTCAGGGTGTCGGCATCTTCTTATAGCCTCGGCCATCTTTATGTAGGAACAAATTTTCTTTCAGTCTCAGACAGCTCTTTGCCATGAGGGGCCATGCTGAATTCCGGGACCGTAGGAGTAGTGAGAGCGATGACACCAAATGTAACACACCTGCTTCCCACTCACACCTGAGACCTAGTAACACTAATGAGTCACGTAACACAGTGGAAGGAAAATGGCAAAGTGGGCACAATTTGTCCATTTTCACTTAGGGGTGTACTCACATTTGTTGTCACTTAGGGGTGTCTTCACTTTTGTTATCACTTAGGGGTGTCCTCACTTTTGTTGCCAGTGGTTTTGACATTTATGACGAGTTTTTTGAGGGGGAAACCCCAAAACCCCTGTGATCAAGCCGGGCATGATACTTTAATTGTATCAGTGTCAAAAACCTCAGTGTTGTCCCCGAAAAGATATAAACAATATTTACAGAAAATGTTTTAGGGGGGTTTTTATTTCTTTTATGAGATACTGTACTACAACTGCTTACTACTATATAGCTCCCACATAATGCAGCAATGCAATTTTTAAATAGCACAACCATATACTGCTACCGAACTCTCACATATAGCGATGCAGTTATTAAATAATACAACCATATGCTGCTAAATAACACTGTGTGGCTGAGCGTCCTCTATAGCAGCATTGTTGTACATGGAGAACCCTCATTGTACTGACCTATGATAGCTCTAATAACATTATAAAGCCTATGACGCTCCCCCCTCCGTGACCCTGCGGCCGCCATACAGATCCAGGGAAGAGATTATGGTGATTTATAAAAAATAAATTTTTCAGACAATTCGGTGATTAATGTGGACTTTATGATTTTTAACTCATAGTTTTCGGGGGGCACAGTGCCCGAATTTGCCCCCCCTGCAGCACTGTATGGGGAAAAGCCCCGACGATCTTCCGGCAACTTTTAAGACGCCCCCGACGAGTCCCCCACGGGAAATAGACACCGCTCATAATGCAAACAAGCAAACCTGTGGCTCCTTACGCGGCTCTTGCTGCTTATCGAATCCAACAGGGGAGTGTGACATTTTGGCAACCGTTCAGGCGGTATCCAACAAATGCATGGAGCCGAATGCAGTAAAAACATCTACCATGCACTATGGGGCCACTATGGGCAAAAGAGTGAGTTTTAGACCTAAACAGTTTTCATACATGTGGCCCTATATGTTTTATACCACAGACCCCTTTGATGTACTATATCCTCAACACTGAACTGCAGTCCGAGAAAAAGGGTGGGTTCTGCAAATCGGGGGAATACAGGGGGTCATAAGATCTGCAATTTCCGCCGCTGCCCATCTGTGGGGGATTTAAAAGACAAACTGAATGCAATGTTATGTATCCCCCGAAACTCGAGTCGGGGTGGGGAGGTTGTGCGGGCCGCCTGCTCGCCGCCGTTATCAGCTTGCACACAGCAAGAAACTGGAGACCCCTTTGGGTTTTTCCCCCCGCAGAGGCCCAGAGGTCGGCCATCAAACCCCTGTGCGTCCCCGGGGGTTGGGAACAATGAAAAACTGGAGGAAAGAGGCGCGGAGGGGAACCCGCCGGCGGGTCCCCCGAGGGGGAAGAATGGCGCAGAGTTGTCAACCCCGGGG
>JAODAL010068160.1:0-16935 GCA_025379985.1 Phyllomedusa bahiana
CAAATTGACTTTTGGGCTCCCTTCGCTTCTGTTGGACGGATGCTGATGACGACATTTGTGGCCGTGGACGGAGGATGACGAGGAAAAGACTGCTGGATTGCAGGTTGCATTAACCACTGAAGAACAGATTGGCGACACTGTTCGTTACTGAGATTCACATGGCCCTGACCCAGCGATGACAGGCCTGACGATCCTGCAACCGACGATCCGCTGGCATGCGTGTTATCGCCAGCCCTGGAAGGAGCACCTTCTCTCGTACCTATCAAATACACCGGCAGTGACTACAAAATTGCTGTATTCAAATTTAATTGCAAGGTGCCTTATCAACAAAGCTGGACTGCGCCAAAGTGAAAAAACACCTATCTGAAATGTATACGATAATAAAAGTGGGTTTTGCACCTAACAATAACCTGCGTGACACAAAAATTGCTGTATTCAAATTTAATTGCAAGGTGCCTCTATCAACAAAGCTGGCCTGCGTCAAATTGAAAAAAACACCTATCTGAAATGTATAGGGAAATAAAAAAAAGGTGGAGTTTTGCACCTAACAAACACCTGCGGTGATACAAAATTGCTGTATTCAAATTTAAGGGGCAAGGTGCCTCTATCAACAAAGCTGGACTGCGCCAAAGTGAAAACACCTATCTGAAATTTTATACGGATAATAAAAGTGGAGTTTTGCACCTACAAATAAAACCGGCAGTTGACTACAAAATTGCTGTATTCAAATTTAAGTGCAAGGTGCCACTATCAACTAGCTGGACTGTCAAAGTGAAAAACACCTTCTGAATGTATACGGATAATAAAAGGGAGTTTGCCCCTAACAAATACACCTCGGACTCAAAATTGCTGTATTCAAAATTTAAGTGCAAGGCCTCTATCAACAAAGCTGGCCTGCGCCAAAGTGAAAAAAACCTATCTAAAATTATACGGAAAAAAAAGTGGATTTTTGCACCTAACAAATACACCTCGTGATAAAAAATTTGCGTATAAAATTTAATCAAGGTGCCTCTAAAACAAAGCGGCTGCGCCAAAGTAAAAAACACCTATCTGAAAATGTAAAAGAAAATAAAAGGGATTTCCCCTAAAAAAAGATTCTGTACCTAATAAAGTTCAGGCGCCCAACATCAAGTAATATTTCAACAAAAACTGTTAATAAAAAGCCATTGCAATGCAAAGTATAAACAAAGTCCCGGGGTGCACAATACCCACTATCCTTTAAAGAGCTTGTCTGTGTTCGCCCGCCCCCCCCCCCCCCCCCTCCCCACCCGGACTTTACAGGTCTAGATGCTCCTTTAAAATTCTCAGCCTAAGTACCTAAAATCTGCAAATCTCTAATCTACCTAAGTTTTAATGTTCACAGCTAAAAGCATAGCTGTCTGTGTGAACAAATAGAACAATTTCGCTGAGCGGTTTGGACAAAGACCGAGCACACGTCCTACTCCTATGAGACATTGACACACACTGAGGCAGAACAGGAAGGGCTGTTCTATGTAAAACGAGGTCTTGTGATTTCTTCAGCCAATCGCAACCATACACATCCCAGTCATGACGTCGCACACACAGCTCACCCTGCTCTATTCTCTAAGCTGATTTGCTGGCCGCCAAAATGACAGGAAGCGCTGAAAATGGCGCGATATTAATAGATTATGCACAGATTTTCACCTAAATTATCGCGTGATCGAAAAAAATCCGATCAACATAAAAACCGTGCCGATTTCAACTTTGTCGATAATAATCGCTCAACACTAGGTATGAGTAATCACATCATGGGTTGCAGATGGTCAGATATGAGAACAGTGTCCGCAAGATCATTAAGATGTAAATATCATGACTATGTCATGACTCGGTATAAATTTATCTATCTCAGTATAATAATTATCTAATTTATATAATATGATATAATTTCCTATGTATCTAACAATGGTAAATCTCATAATCCCCCTTGTTTATTAAACTGATGGTACTGGTGTAGTTAAACCTAATTTGACAAATTACACACTTTGGTATCACGACACAGAACTTTTTTTAATGCTTTTCAGTGGCTTTTGTTGTTATCTAAGAACAGATAACATGGAAAGTATTGATTTCACTGTCAAATCAGACTCTGCTACATCTGTATGACCATAGTGAATTGATGATGCAATGATCATGTATGTCAATGCCAATGTAAATGTGTTGTCAATTGATTCTGTTACTAATCTCATGCACTAAACATATGGCTGCAATGATGTCTACTGCCAACAGGTCAACCGTAGACCAGTGATGTTGAACCTTTTAGAGACCAAGGGCGACGTGTATGAACTGGGCACCAACAGTTTTCTGGCATCAAAAAGCTGTCGTAGAACTGTTGTATAGATGTACGAACAGTTGCACTCCAAACTTCGGCGCGATGAGCGCCGGAGCGACCCTTTTTAATGCGCCAAAGATTTGGGATGTTTGGGGTTGTCGCACCACATTTGTAGACTTAGACACATTTATGAATCTTTGCCGCCAAACATAGGCACATAACAGTTAGAATAGCCAGAGCAGGTTAAAGGTGGTCTACCTGCGTCTGAGTTGTCGTATTGGCACTAGATTGCGCCTGTATGTATTAACTGCAGAAGAAAAGGTTCATACATTCTGCCACATTCTACAATGCATTAAAGCGATTTAGAACTAGCCTGTCAGCGCCTAAGTTCATTCATGTTGTTCCAAGTGCCCAAATTGCAACATAACTCCTCTGCCTTTCATGTGTTATTAGCCACAGGCTCACTTTTTGCTACTGAAGCCTGTTTATAGACTAAGGGCGACATGTAGGATTTTTGGAGACCAGGCACAATTTTTTGGCGAGAATTAGTAGCATAGAATGTGCCTGAATCTATGAACTTGTTCATAGATTTAGCACTTTCCAGCTACATAGCGACAATTCTGGCTCAGGTAAACCACTTTTAAAGTGATCTACTTGTTCCAGCAGTAATGTGCCTGGATTTGCCGATAAAGAGTCATAAATGTGTAGCTTTGTACGGTTGTAGTGCGACACACCTCCAGCACGCCCCCCAATCTCAGGTGCATTACAAAGTGCCCACGGCACTGATATTGGAGTGCCCATGGTTAAAAATATAGAGGACATGGCTGCGTAGACGTCGGACTGAAAAGACGCCAGACTTCTGGCACAGCCCCATACATACATATCGCCCTAACTTCCCACTACTGAAATCTTTTTATAGTCTATGGCATAGACTATAAGAAGATTTCAGTAGTGGAAAGTTAGTCATTGACTAAGACCACATGTAAGGCAACAGGGTCCTGTGCTTAGTAGAACAAAAACCTTGGCTGCAAGCATAGTGCAGTTCCCAAAAAAGGACATGACAAAGGGAGCTCCTGTTGAGTGCCTGCCATTAAAGGTGTAGCTGCAGAGGGATGTAATATCTATAATTGTAGTATATAATTGTAAATGTATATAATTGTAGTACCTTCAGTTCAACTCCTTTGCGATGTGCCGTTGAAGAAAAGAGCATGGCACAAGAGGACACCAGAGATGAGAGCAGGGGTTTAAACATGTGAGACTGTGTGAGCTTTGTTAACTAAGGGTGGGTTGATATGCTTTTCTGTTTTGGGGAATCTAATAATCCCAAAGTGTGTGTGACCCCACACATAAGGAAGTGTGTGTGAGTGAATAGATGCAGTTTACAGCATTAGGAATTAATGTAGTGATGTCAACAGGCTGCAGGCCTTGTGTATAGGCTGAATTAATGCAAGACAGTGAATAATGAGTTGCTCATTGTGTGATCTCTAGAACTGTGTACAAAGGAGGATAGAATTTTTGTATGTTGTGGGTATGCATTATGTTGTGCTGTACATTGCTGTTACACTGCACAAATGAGGCACCTCCTTGGGTTTACATTACGAGCTGGTGAATTGTTGTTCAATTGGTGCCACCATTCCTTAGTTAATTGATAACTGGATGTCATCCTGTACAAGAAGAGATATTAGTAACTAGAATCCATTTGTTGGTGCTGTGCATTTAATGTGTTGGTAGATCACTAGAAGCTTTGCGCCACGTTGTCTATAGGTGGAGTGAATCAAAAAAGTTGTGTGTTTTGTTTGTATGCAGCAAGAGCATTAATTAAAGTGAGACCTGCTACACAATTTGGCAGAAGTCTGAGTCTTCAAAGCCCCTAAAGAGCACCCCATTTGGCTGTGAGAGAGTTAAAGGGGTTGAATCTCTACAATGATTGATTTTTATGTTAAAGATCTTGCAGAAACAAGTCACTTTGCAATATGTGTCCATTAACAGTGTCCTACCTATTCTGAGATATCCATCTTTTAGGCTGCATCACGTCTTCGGGTCGCTATAGCTACAGACCTGTTTGATCTCTCCTGATAGGCTGCCAGCGATGGTTGCTATAGCTACAGACCTGGCTTCTACTACAGCCTAGCAGAAGCCAGTAAACACACCACTGATTAAAAAAAAAAAAAACAGGACTGAGGTGAGATGAAACAATGTAGTGAGACAACCCCTTTAAAGACCACAAGGTGATGAGCCTGAAGAGGAGTGGGACATGTGAAGCTGTCCTGTGGGAGCATTGTATCCTGGAGTGTGAGATAGGACTTCAAAATAAAATCCAGCAAATCCAGTACTGATCGATAGATGGATGGATGGATAGATAGATGGATGGATAGATAGATATATATATATAGTAATAGTTAGCTAGTTAGTTAGTTAGTTGGTTGGTTAGCTATCTAGCTAGTTGGATAGACAGATAAACAGCCAGCCAGACAGGTAGATAAACAGATAGATACATGAATAGATAGACATAAACAGGATATAGATAGATAGATAACGATAGATAGATAGGATAATATATAGAAGATCTAGATAAGATAGGATAGATAGATAGATAGATAGATTATTGATTTAATCATCTATCTATTGATCTATTGATCTATCTATCTACGATATCTACCTATCAGTGTCTACCTATCTTTAAATCTGTTTATCTCATTGATATCTATTTATCTATCTCTATATCTATGGACATTGGTAAATACATATATTAAAAAGGGTAAAATAATATCCATGTCACACATACGCAGCAGCTGATGTGACACCAGGCACATGACTTACTCCTGAAAGTTAGGCTGATGTATATATTGTTTATAAAGCTTCAAAGACATAGCATGTTCAGTGAAATCTCAACCGCTCACTCAAGACAGTGAGATATCTTACTGTTTCTTGTTCTTGTCAGACCTTAGCCCCATCATGTGATCTTTTCCCCTCTTTCTGAATGATGGACATGTCACAAATAAACTAGTTTAGCCCAGAGAGCAGAAAGAGAAAATAGATCTATTAAACTTGCCACTTGCCTGCAAAGGAAGGAATTGCAACATTATCTTCCTTGTCCATATCACATTTTTTAAATTGTCCATTCACCATCCTTTAGTTTAGTTATGCATTATTCTAAGCTATTTCCATATCATACTCTGCAGAAAAAGTGGAAGAAGAATATAAGCACATTTCCAGATTAGGAAGAATTTATTACAGTTTACATTTCACCATGGCTAAGGATTAAGGGGAAAATCCACATTACCTTGGGACAATTTTCTGATTTGTTGTCCAGGAAATAGCTTGTGATATCAGGGAAAATTGCTAAAAAGATGAGCATTCTAACCTGCCAACACGGCAGTTTGTCCCCATTTTCTATTTGCAGTTTTAGGGTTAGTGTTAATTCCCAGTTGGTTTGAATAAAGTATCTTGTGTAGTAATTCAGAACTGCATCTTCTAATTCCACTGGTCATTACTGGAATCAGTTAAGCTTGTTACCAAACATACTTCGGAGAGGTTCCATAAAACTTGCAGTAGTAAGGCATATAACTAAAATAAGGCTAAGCCAAATAGGATGGGCAGCACCGGCAACTCTCCCTGAGACAGCACATTCGGCAATACACGTTGGGCATTATAATGTTTGGACAGGTTTGACCACACTGCTTGGGAGTAATACTGATTTTTGCTTCTATTTTGGTATGTGGTCCTAATGTATGTGAATATACATTTTAATCAATCATACACTATTAGTAAATATTCTCATGAACACATGTCCTCAAAATGTTTACTGTATAATGCTTGGTGATAAAACGACATATCTAAGATTGCAATCACAAAGCCATGCTCTTTATAATTGTTGAACCAACAAGAAATGCTTAGAAATGTCAACTTTTTAGCCAGAGTTCCAGACTATAATAAAGTGTTATTTTGTCCGGTAAAATGACTGACACATGACAGAAACCCCAAAGGATCACAGTATAGTCAGAGGGTGACCTTTTGTGTTCCCTGTTTCCTTCCACAACTGTAGTTCTCATATTTCTGTTCCTATGACAGAAAAGAAAATCAGAATTAAAAACACAGATGTGATCCTGGTCTAAGACTAACTCTCATCTTATGGTTAGGCTCAAATCTGTGTTCTTATTTCTGGTTTTCTGGTTTAACATGTTGGGAAAACTCCCCAAAGTAGCTACTGTGCGTGCACAAGAATAACTAAAGAGTAGAGAAGCGACATTTCCTCAAATACGATTCGTAACGTTCGCCGAATTTCCGACAAAATTAAGTTTCGTACCGATTACTTCGGCTAACGAATCGCGTTTAAAAAGCAGCTATTTCCAGGCTGCACAGAGCCTGCAAGGATCTGTAGAACGTTTCCATGCTTAATAAAATATGCAAGGGTAGCTTTGGTTTTGGTCTTCATACAATGTTTGAGTTTTATATGACACGCATATGCCTGCCCGCCGCCTCTTAGAATCGCTTCACTATAAAATTCCCTGGGCACTAAGAGGCAAACTGAACTGACCAAAAAACTTAAGCGGAATGTAGCCCTGAATAAAGTCCATGCCAGCGAAATCTGGAAAAAAACAAGCGAGAGCTCAGGTGCAACATTAGTGACAGAGTGTGGAGGTGATTGGCGGTCAGCCACAGCAGCATGAGGTTCCGGCAAGAGCACAAAGACATTCTGGAGGTGGCAAAACACGAGTAAGCCACAGAGTGGCTCAATGACTGATAGCGAGGTCACCGGGCGGCAGCATATGAGTCAGGAGTGGCCAACATGAACAATCTGGAGGCGGCAAAAACAGTATTATGCACAGAGTGACCACTATGAACATGAGGTGTCACGACAGCAGCAGCATGAGTCAGGCAAGTGGCACAATGACATTTCTTGGAGGCGGCAAAAACAGTAATAGGCCACAGAGTGGCTACAATCACACAGTGTGGAGGGTTCACGACAGCAGCAGACATGAGATCATGCAAGAGACACAATGACATCTCTGGGAAGGTGGCAAAACAGAAGGAAGCCACAGAAAGGCACAATGACTGAGAGCGGAGGTTCACAGCGGCAGCAGCATGAAGTTCAGCAGTGGCACAATTGACACAGTGTGGAGGCACGGCAGAGTCACATGCAGCAGACAAGAGGTACATAAGAGAGTGGCACAATGACATCTGAGGTGGCAAAACAGAGGAAGCCACAGAGTGCACAATGACTGAGAGCGGAGGCACGGCGGCACGCAGCATATGTCAGCAGTGGCACAATGACACAGTGTGAGGACATGGCGCATGCCACACACAGCATGGAGGTCGAAGAACAGTGGCACAATGACAACTGTGTGGAGTCACGGCAACAGCAACCAGCAGCAGCAGCATGAAGGTAATAGAGTGTCACAATGGACAGAGAGTTGAGGTGTTGGCAATACCAGTCCCTGGAAAAGAAGGTGTAGGCAGATGGAGGAAACTGGCAGCAGATGGTGTGGCATCAGGCGTAGTGGCTGCATCAGAATAGTGGCTAGCAGGTAGTTTGAACCCAGACTGAATTCCTAAGGCATTGGTGTGCTGGAAATCCTGGCCGTCCACACCTTTCATCTTGACAAAGGTCAGTCGTTCCACATTATCCCGTGGGACAAGCGGAATCTCCTTGGGGTAACCGATGGCCCGCCCAGCCGCACTGAACACGACCGCTCTGAAAGCCACACTACTGGGCCGGGTCCCCAGGACACTTCTCCACTGCAAACTCGGCTAGTTTTTGCGGCCACACATCCAGTTTGGCTGCCCATAGTCCCAGCGGATCTTCTATAACTGAGGTGGCAGAGTGCTGTCCAAGTAGCCACAACCTGTTTGGTTCAGGACGCTCTATGGGGAGGTCCTGCTGCTGCTGGGCTTTGCAGGCTAACTGCCCTCCTCCACTAGGCGGGTGAAGGAAGACTGCTCATCAGTGACTCCACTCCATGACTAAGGTCACAACTGTTGGAGCTGGAACTTCTCCTACCCCCACCACCTTCCCCCATCAGGCGCGTGCAGTAGTAACGTAGCGCTGATGAACCCCCCGTCGACCTGTCAAGGAGGGAGATGCCGCACATAGGCAGCGGCCACCTGATATGGGAGGATTTCCTATAGTATTTAGTTTTGTCTTCCCTCTCATAGCTGGGAAAAAGGCTCCCATTTTTGGACCGTTAGCGAGGGTCCATAGGGTGGAGAGCCAGAATGTCACCACTGGCGGATGCTGACTATTCGGCTGTCACTAGCCAGGCAAATTAAGCATGCTGCGGGCCATCTGCACAGTGACATCCGAGGGGCTCCCTGCCTCCATTTCCACTGTATACTGCCACGGTGCTTGGGGGTTCATCCTGCCTCATCTTCCTCATCTCCATACCACCTCCTCCAGCTTGCTAGTGCTCCTCACTGTCACTCTGGTGTTATATAAATCCACTCAATTCACCAGAACAAAGCTTCTGCTCCAATGTCCCTCCTCCTCCATTTCAGTCCCCTACCTAGTTCCACATGTGGCCACGAGATTGTATTCCGCCACGTCTCCAGTCACCCAGTCCCCTTGCCCATAACAGATTATTCAGCATTGTTCCCAGGACAATGAAGCAGTGGCAATGACACTTATTCCCATCCCCGTAGTCCTGGCGACTGACAAATAACGTCGCCATGCCCCCACTCCCTCGAGATTGCCTACACAAACGGCAGGTGTCACGCATGAGCAGCACTGCTGACATCAAAGTTACACACCCGGGGAGTTACCTTCTGTCCCCTGCATGGATCAATCAAAAAATCGTTTAATGGACCTTTCCTCTGTTCATACAGTCCAGTCCAACATGTGCAGGCTTGAATTCCCAGCAGGTGGAAACATCGCATATCAGAGTGTGTTTGGGGGAGCCGATCTGCCACTGCAACTCAGGAGGGTGTTCCTGGCTTGAACGAATGGAACGAAGTGAATGCATCAGTTTCTCTGGCCATTATTTCAAATTTTCTGAAGATCGGCTGGAAGACTTCAGGAAACCTTTTCACCCAGATTTGAACACGTGCGCCAAGCAGGCGCATGGAACAACCCTCCTCGTTGTGCAGCGCGGACCACCATGTTTCCTCCCATTGTCCGTCCACCATGGTTCCGATTTGCAGTTGGTCGCGGAGAAGCACACATCGATTTCTTGCTGCATGACAGCGGAGCAGTTCATCCCCTGTGTGACTTCGTTCGCCGAGGCAAGCCAGGTGTAGAACTGTTGTGACACCGTTGGCCCTACACATGTGGTATGATGGAGCAGTACTTGTGGATGATGAGATGGTGGTGGTGTTGGAGGTAGGAGGAGGGCGGACATTGGCGCCAGGTGCACAAGCGAAGTTTGACAACGATGAGGAGAAGGAGCGCGTCTCCTGTCCAGGTTGTTGGTTGTGCTGGGCTGAAGCAACATTCACCCGGATGGGCCGTAAAGGACAATGTACTGGCCCTGACTGTAGTTTACAAGCTCCAGACTTCCGCGCGTGCCGTGCACCTTGAGAAAAAACCGAAAAGCTTAAGGACTGACCCAACCTTCTGTTCTACATATTTATGAAGTGCTGGAGAACTGGCCTTTTTGGGAAAATAAATTACGGCTTGGACTCTCCATATCGCTCGGCACAAGCCATTAGTGACGAGTGAATGGGCGCAGAGTCCACCATTTGAAAGGAGGGACTGCAGTACCAACAACTTGGACAGACACGGTCCATCTGCTGCACCATATGATGGTTGGTAACGCATACTGTTGTCCTTCTTTGACAATCGCATCGCGAACGACTGCTGGCGCCATGAGATAAGCGATGAGCAAGGAGCATATGGACTGGGGAGATGAAGTCAAAGAGAAACAGCTCCCTTCCTGCAGAGGTGGTGGCGCTTGACTGCTGCAATGGCATGCGTGCCCACTGGCTGGGGAGGAGGGGGGGGGGGGGGGGGGGGGGGGGGGCGCTGCTGCTGGCTGCAGCTGCGGCAGAATGGACCACCACATCTGAGCCACGTATCTCCAGCCACCGGATGGTGACGCTGCATGTGTTGACGCAGGCCGTGCTGCCAACGTTAGCTCCCAGGCCACGCTTCACTTTCCTGCCCACGATTCCTACATATACCCATACATCGGCTCCTCCAGTGTCTTAAGCAAAGAACTGCACCCGCCGAGTATCAGATTTTTACCGCCAACGCTCCGCACGAAGTGACTACTTGCGCACTGCCTCCGCTGAGGTCCCTTGTGCTGCTACTCTTCTTGGACCTGCGAAGCGGGTTTTTTATACTCCCGTGGCCCTTGGCTCCCGACCTCACACTGCATGCTATCCCTGACTGACTCACGGCCACACACCCACTTGCTGGCTGCGCTAGCTGCTGACGCGCAAGCTGACGCCCCTCTTCTCCTGACGATGATGAAGGCCCCTTGCCTCACCCCTCCAAGTGGCGGTCGGCTACATCAAATCAATTGTGTTACATCGTCACTAGCTGTCCTCATCAACGGTCTGTGGATGGCCTAGGCTGACCTCTCACAACCTAGACCTCCCCATGCCACTCTCAACAACTATACTTTGCCTCTACTGCAAGAAGCAGGCGACATTTGCCCCATTACTCGCTGCCAAGTAGCTAGCTTGACTACCCTCCTCAAATGTTCAACCTCGCAAATAGTGGCCTGAGCCCAGACCACATAGTATATCTCTGGCTGAGGGAAACCGATGGGACAGAGGCTGGCTGAGGAAAGTGAAGTGGCAGGCTGACCTGCTCCCCGGGCCTGCCAACTAATGGTTGTGTCTGAGGATCCCACCGACTCTTGGCTGGGGTTGTCAGATGTCATCTGGGAGGAAAGAGATGTACCTAGTCAACCATTCAAGAACCTTGGGTATGCTGAACAACACACGCCGCTAGATGACAGCGCAGTTTGTGGCCAAACACCGGGAGGGTTAAAAAAAAAACCCTGCTGTACGTCCCCTTAGTTAGGGCTGCAGCGACTTGGGCCTATTTCCAGGAATGTTTGTGCCACTGCCCACGCAGGTGTCAGAGCCCTGTCCACCTCTCTGTCGACAAACTGTTTGTTCTAAAATGTACATACACTGTTTATGATGATATCTGTAAATATAAATATACACCCTGTTTTTTGACTCAAAATGAACCCCAGTAACAAGCTGGGTAACCCTTTGATATAAATTGCGCTCCACAAAAGGCCAGGAAAAATTTACTTGCATGTTGTCCGTTTAAAAACACTGTGGTTTTAACTAAAAGTAAAAGCACAAACAGGCTTGAATAACCTTCGACAATGGAAATTAGGCTACAGGAAAAATGTATATATTTTGGCTTTGAATAAAGACGGTAATTTTTTCATCACACCAACAAAACAAATCGCTTAATTAACCCCAGATGTAAATTGCGCCAAGAATTGAGCCCACAACTAGTAGCTCTGTAGCGTGTTACAATTGGCGTGTTTTATCTAAATTCTACGCCACACAACAAGAGATACAGTTGTAAAGTAACCTTTGCTTGTAGTATTAGGCTACAGAAAATTTATATATTTTGGCGTTAAAAAGACGGTTAATTTTTTGTCAGCACACAACCATCCAAAACAACGCTTCCCCTTACCTCCGCCCCAAGCATAATTAACCCTGGAAGTAAATTGCGCCAAAGAATTGAGCCGCACAAACTAGTAGCTTTGTAGCGTGTTACAATTGCGTGTTTTCTACCCACACAACAAGAGATAACAGTTGTAATTAACCTTTGCATGTGAATTAGGCTTACAAGAAAAATTTATATATTTTTTGCGTTGAAAAAGACGGTTTTATTTTGTCAGCACACCAGCAAAACAACGCTTAATTAAAACCCCTGATATAAATTCGCGCCAAAGAATTGTGAGACCCGCACAAACTAGTACGCTTTGTAGCGTGTTTACAAATGCGCGTGTTTTCTATGCCACACAACAAGAGATTCAGTAGTAATTAACCTTTTTGCTTCTGAATTCGGCTACAGGAAACATGTATATATTTTGGCGTTGAAAAGATGGTTTATTTTTGTCACTACACCAGCAAAACAACGCTTAATTAACCCAAATGTAAATTGCGCCAAAGATTGAGCACCCACAAATAGAATGCTTGTAGCGTGTAACAAATGCGAGTTTCTACGCAAATACACAACAAGGAGATACAATTGTAATTAACCCTTGCTTGTAATTAAGCTTACAGGAAAAATTTATATATTTTGGCGTTGAAAAGACGGTTATTTTTGTCAGCACCCATGCAAAACAATGCTTTAATTAACCCCTGGTATGTAAATTGCGCAAAGAATGAGCCGCACAAACTAATAAGCTTTGTAGTTCGAGTTACAATTTGCGTTTTTCTTATCTACGCCACACAACAAGAGAATACAGTGTAATTAACCTTGCTTTGTGAATAGGCTACAAGAAAATTTATATATTTGGTGCGTTGAAAAAGACGGTTTATTTTTGTAAGCCCCACCAGCAAATCAACGCTTAAATAACCCCTGGATGTAAATTGCGCCAAAAGAATTAGCCGCACAAACTAGTACTTATGTACGTGTTACAATTGCGTGTTTATTCTACGCCACACAACAAAGATACAGTTGTAATTAACCTTTGCTTGTTAAATAAGGCTACAGGAAAAAAATTTATATCTTTTGGCGTAGAAAAAGACGGTTTTTTATATTTTGTCGTCACCAGCACACCAGCAGAAACAAATGCTTAATTAACCCCTGGATTTAAATTGCAGCCAAATAATTGAGCAGCACAAACTAGTAGCTTTGTAGCGTGTTACAATTGCGTTTATCTAACGCAACACACAGAGATACAGATTGTAATTAACCTGTTGCTGTGAAATTAATGCCTACAGAAAAATTTTATAAATTTTTTGCGTGAAAAAGAACTTTTCATTATGGGGTCGCACACCAGCAAAAACAACGCTTAATTAACCCTGTATTGTAAATTGCTCCAAGAAAAATATGAGCCCCCAAACAAGTAGCTTTGTAGCGGTTACAATTGTGTATTTCCTACGCCACACAACAAGAGATTCAAGTTGTAATTAACGCTTTGCTTGTGAATTAGGCTAACAGGAAAAATTAATATATTTTGGTGTTGAAAAAGACCGTTTAATTTTGTCAGCACACCCATCAAAACAACGCTTAATTAACCCCAGGATGTAAATTGCGGCAAAGAATTGGAGCCCCACAAAATAGTAGCTTTGTAGCGTGTAACAATTGCGGGTTTACCTACGCCATCGCAACAAGAGATACAGTTGTTTAATTAACCTTTGGCGTGTGAATTAGGTCTACAGAAAAATTATATAATTTAGGCGTTGAAAAAAGACGGGTTTACCTTTTGACAGGCCACCAGCAAAACAACCTAATTAACCCCTGAGATGAAAATTGCGGCAAAGAATTGAGCCGCACAAACTAGTACTTTGTAGCGCGTTACAATTGGCGGTGTTTCTACGCCACACAACAAGATATACATTGAAATACCCGGTGCTTGTGAAATTAGGGCTACAGTAAAAATGTATATATTTTGGCGTTGAAAAGACGGTTTCTTTGGAGTCGGCACACCAGCAAAAACAACGCTTTAATTAACCCTGGATGTAAATTGCGGCAAAGAATTGAGCCCCACAAATCGTAGCTTTGTAGCGATGTTACAAATGCGATGTTTTCTAAACGCCACACAACAAGAGATACAGTTGAATTAACCTTTGCTTGTGAATTAGGCTACAAGAAAAAATTATATATTTTGGCGTTGAAAAAGACATTTCTAGGGGTCAGCACAGCACCAAAACAACGCTTAATTAAACCCTGATGTAAAATTGCGCAATAGAATTGAGCAGCCCAAAAATGAATGTGGTATTAGTATTGAAAAAATGCTGTTTCTTAAATGATACAACAGGGAACTGGCATAGATCCCCATGATATGGGAATGTATATGATAGCAGCGGCAGTGGGACCACACCTGGATTACAGATCCAATACCCAAAAAATTAGAAATAGAACATTAAGAGACCATCTCCTGAGACAAGCTGAGTCACCCCACAGAAATCGCTATATAAAAATCAATTCTTCAGTAAAGAGCTATCCAGCCGCCGCAGCACCTACCTGAAGAGCACAGGAGAGGAGTGTGAGCTCCGGCGTCGCACCCGGACATATATAGAGTCAGGTGACGTCACAGAATCCCGCCGGTCCTCGATTGCTTCACTCTGCACATGTCCAATGCATGCTATGCCCCTTCATCCTCCCAGAGTGTGCTTTGCCCCATGTAGCGCCATGTGCTCGCAGCCATTTTAATCAATTCAAAAGCACACTCGATCACCCCGAAGTACCACCAAAGTTCGACTCGTCCCGAACCGAAGTTTTCCTGAAATTCTAAACGAATTCCACTTCGTTAGAATCGATTCGCCCATCTCTTCTAAAGAGGAATGACATCGTAAAGACATCATTACCTAGGTTATGAAGAAGCCTGCTAATCATATCAGATTATCACAACATGTGTGTTACATATTCTAACCTAACAACTCAAAACACAACACAACTGCCGCACTATGGTTGACATTGTAGACCATAAAATACCAAATTTAAAAGCAAAATATTACTAATGCTACTTAACATGTGACCACACCAAAGAGCAAAACCATAATAGTGATGTCAAGCCATACATGTACATTATCCCTCAAGTAGCCATTATGCAGTATACAGTATTAAACCAAATCATATGCCAAAAACCCACTTAAAATAATTCATTATCTCCTCCCCGCCATGGCCTTTTGTTTTGTCACATCCTTTTACTCCCCGCCTTCCCAAAAGTAACTAAGTTAAATTTTTTCTGTCTACATAGTAATATGAAGGCTTGTTTTCTGCCAGGAAAAAAAAACCCAAAAGATAGATACTTTTCAAATCTTCTATGACAGTAAAAAATTCTAAGTGCGTGATATGGGGGGGAGGTTTGTTTTATTATGGAATCACTGTGTGGTACAAATTACATGTTATCTGTATTCTACAGGCAGGCAGTACGATCTTGTTGATACCAAGGGCCACATGTATGAACCAGTTTAGGTCTACAACTCACTTTATTGCCCATATTTTTACTATGGAAAAAAACTGAGTTTTAGGACCTTAAACAGTTTCATAAAGTGCCCCAAATGTTAGAAGTTTTCGTTATGTTTATAGTACACTATATTAAAAGAATATCTATATAGATTAAATAATTAATAATTTTTATATATATTATTTTAACTAGGCGTAATCATTATATGGTCTTTAAAGAATCAGCGTATAACTGGTATCATTCCACAGTATGGTGAGATAATTAGGTATAGTGGTTTTATAATAAGTAAGAGTATATAATTGTTATGGAGTCATTACTATATGTAGTGATAATGTAGGAGTCGGTGGGTGACTATTATTATATGGGCCTTTATTAGTTGTATAATTGCTATATTGTGTATATTTACTTTGTGTTCATAACAGTAAGAAAGAAATATTTGTTACTGGATATAGTGTTTAATTATTTGATAACCTATATTTGTTATATTTTTTATGTAAGGGTGCTATATGCCTTGGAACATGTGCCCTGACAGCCAAGCAAACAACCTTTGAGTGCCCATGGCTGCAGAGCTCAATAAAACATCTTCTGAACTGACTGAGTGTCATTATATTATCAGTATAAATTTTATCATTTACGGCCCGACTTTTTAATTTTTTTCCAACCACAATTTGTCAAAATTAGCCCTGCCCCTAATGATTTAATTTTAGTGAACAAAATCTGTCCTGGTCATGTGATGGTAACAGTTTATTGCATAACTAAACTCTGTTACATCTACTGTATAATTCAACTTGTGATTATATCACTTATCTGTGAAAGATCCCAGAGCAAACAGAGATTGAAAATCTCAGAATTGATGCACAATGTATATTAGAAAATTGCATAACTTTTTTAAGCTGCAGTGACTTGAAATACACTCAATGTAGTCCCAAGCTACTTATTGTAGTCTGGGCCATAAAGTGTCATCCTGCAATATGTGGGCCCCATTTGCATATATTTTACTGTACTGTGTTGCACATTTCCTATGAAAAGTCTACACCAAAAATCCACAGTAAATCTAATTTTCTCTGACCAAAGCCAGCCTCTCTGAGATTTTCAGCATTGTAATTAGTACAGTATATGCACATTACCACAAAATATTCTAAGTTTGGTTGTACTGTGAAAGTATCTTTTAATTTTGCAGTATTGTAGTGCATTACTGTACAGTATGGGCAATATGTCAAAAATATGCAAGCGCCGTTTTTTTGGTCTATTTTGCACCAAAAACACTTTTGACGCCTTATTCTCGATGTAAATGAACTGTTTTACACCAAAACTAGGTGCATTATACACTGGACACGACACATTGAATTGCGCCTTACATATAGCAGCAATGATATGTTGTGCGCCTCCATAACGCAATACGCCTATAGAGGGGCATAACATACACTAGTAATGATACGCTATGCACCTCCATTGTTCAATGCGCCTCGATAGGCGCATTACATACACCACCAATGATGCGCTATGCACCGCAATTTACGCAATGCACCTTTCTAAGATCAAGCACCTTTTAGGCCATTAATTACTTGACACCGATTTTGAGAGGAAAACAGA
>JAODAL010068161.1:0-16934 GCA_025379985.1 Phyllomedusa bahiana
AAAAATCACAAAGCCAACATTGTCTTTAGCATTCTAGTGGTAGACTTTATTGTGATGTCATAAAGAATTAAAAAACCCACCATCGAGAGAGAATCCAGTGATAGGCACAAGCTCACGGGGAAAAATGTAGGGCTGAAAAATTGAGCGATTTTTAAAGGTCCCAAACGCTCCACAACCCAACAAATGCTAAAAGAGGTAGAGTTTTAGGACGAAAACCTGGAAGTCAAGAGGAGCAGACCACAGGAGCTCCAGAGCAGTAGGGGACAGATAAAAGTACGGTTTTTTTTTTTCTACCCCCCGGGCCCCAAGCAATGAAAATTTTTTATTTTAAGGGCAACCTCTTTGAGATGATCTTCTGTCATTGTGGGATGTAAGGCTTACTTTTTTCGGGCTGCTGGGTTTTTTGAGAAAAATGGGGGGGAAATAACTTTTTTTACATATCTTTATACTCCATACAATGTGTCTGACAGTCTAGAAGAAATAGGAGATAATGAGCAATCTTTTTCTCTTCAACCAATGGCATTTAGATCTCTGTTATGTTGGTTGTTTTTAAAACCTTAAAAGGGAAAAAGTAGCAATTTTTTGAGACACCAAGAAGAGGCCCAAATTTTTTCTTTAAAAAAACCGGGCTAGGTAATAATGCCATTGAGATAAATCAAGTTTATAATGATGACCTTTTAGAAAGAAACCCATTTAGCACATTTTTTGGGGGTTTCTAGACAGGGGCTAAGAATTAAAAATTGAAACCCTGGGGCCTTTCTATTGTTGTAGCATGGAAGAAGAATAGAGACATCCATATATGTATTACCATAACAACCGGACATTGAGCAACAGAACCATTCCAGATCAGCAAACTACCCCCAAAGGTTTTGAAAATTTTCTTACAAATCTTAGAGAGTTGGATTTACAGAGTGGTTTTCCAAAAAATCTCTGAAAAGCAATTTTAAAAGAAATATTAATTATTTTAACAATAAAATATTCAAGAATTTTAAATATTAAACAAAACAATTTCCCCCTAGATTTCGGGGGGAGGGTCAGCAAAGAAAGAGTATCAACGAAAATGTAAAAAAAAGAGTTAATTTTATCCAAAATGAAATGGAGTACAATGGGGAAAAAAATATTTTGGCGTTATTTGGGGCTATGGGACACGGGGGATAGTCGTAGTCGGACCATCGTAAGGTTTTTTCGATAGTGAGCGTCGATTATGAGCGATGACCATTAAAGTCTATGGGAGAGCAAAACACCTTCTTCTTAACCCAAAA
Organism: Phyllomedusa bahiana; assembly: GCA_025379985.1. Taxonomy (NCBI): domain Eukaryota; kingdom Metazoa; phylum Chordata; class Amphibia; order Anura; family Hylidae; genus Phyllomedusa; species Phyllomedusa bahiana. Next base: position 1,263 of record JAODAL010068161.1, read on the forward strand.
GGGTGGAGAAGCTGGAATTAACATCCCCCAACAGTCAAAGGATACGTTTACTCTTAGGCAACCACTTAGGGTTTTAAAAGCCCCAGAAAAAAAAAAACCACCCCTTCATAACCTGTTTGTACCACACTTCCCTTAAACCTGCTTTTTCCCCACAAATTAAAAAAATGCCAAAAGGCGTATATTTGAACCCCATCTTACTTGAACTGGACATTGAATATCCCCGTCCTGGAAGCAGCTTAGCCCCAACCTGCAGACCCCAGATTAAAAAAAGCCGATGTCACAGCAAAATGCCCCCAAAAATTTAAAAATGACCCCCTGAGCCACTTTTGACAATTGTAAGAACAAATGTCTATTAGAAACAACATTTTTTAAAAATAGGACCTGTAGTAGCTCATTTAAAAAACAGCATGACCCAAAAAAAATTTTAAAAATTGCTTTCAACCCCTGTTAAAAAATTTTGAAGGAAAATGCCCCTTTGAAGCCACATTTCTGTTTCCAAAAAGGACCTGATTATTTCGTATCTTCACAGCAACAGCCCCAAAAAAAAATAAATATGATTCTCAGCCCCTGTTTTTAAAAAGGTTAAGGGAAAAAAGCCCCTTTGAAGCCCATTTTTCTGTTCCAAAGGACCATGATTTTGCTGTACTACAGCAACATGACCCCAAAAAATTATAAAAATGACTTTTCAGCCACGTTAAAAAGGGAAGGGGAAATGCAAATTAGAAACCACATTTCTGTTCCAAAGACCATGATTATTGCTTGTATCCACACATCAACATTACCCCAAAAATTATAAATATGACTTCTCAGCCACTTTTTAGAAAATTGTGAGGACAAGACCCAAAACCAGTGACAGGTGAAAAATTCTTAAAGTGAAGGGAGAGTAAAATGAATATGTTTGTCATGAACCCTTGTGTCCCTTTAGTCTCTCACAGCAAAACCAGCAAAAAGAACGTTGGGAATTGAGAATAAAATTAGGCATTATAGAAATGATCATTTAAAAATAAATTTTCAAAGAGGACCATTTAGTTTGGAGAGAATGTCAAGTAATAACGGCAACTAATCGTTGACCTCGTCAATTGGGGCCACAACAACATCATAGATCCAATTGTTTGGCTCTGATACATCTTGATGAAGTCAAACGATCCACAATTATCTGATGGAAAGCTGGATGCGTTAGTTTGTAATGACTCCTCCGTCTGTGCTGAAGGTCTGCTCAGATATGACGCAGGCAGCAGGGCTAGCTAAACAACACCTCGTATGGCGTGGCTACCAGCACGGGCCATTACGTCCATTTTGCATACCCAGAAGTCTATTGGGTTCCGGAACAATACAAAAACAACGGTGTTGAGACACAGATATCTGCACCTGATCTTAAGCAGGTCTCTGGTGTTGTATCTGTGCCTGCATTGCAATGCTTGGTGAGGTGGTAAATAAAGATTACCATAGGTACACCCATTAGGCTTCTGCCACCTTGCCGCCTGCTGTTTCCTGGTTTTGTTTTTTGTGTTACAGCCGCAGCTGCCGCTACGGCTACATGGCACTCTACTCTGTCACGTGCTGGCGTTGTTCCACAGTTAAATTTGAGAGAACTAGAAGCAGCCCAACAGATGTCTCCAGTTTGATCAATCAGCAAGACTCCATTATCCTGCATATTACTCTCTAATTGGATGGAGTGGAAGGAAAGTCCGAGTTTGTAATGTACCGGTGATCCAGAGGGTGTCCACCCAGTAACCCTGTTGTTCCGTTGTGGCCTTAATGCGGGATCATGTTTGGAGTGAAATGGAGCATCCATGCACACATGTGATAGATGGAGCCTTGGAGTTCCAAGCCTCTGGTAATAGGAGGGGCACTATCCCCGCCCCCCCGCAAACTCATCTTCCTCATCTGCTCAAATTCACGCACAACCTCTTTCCAAGGCATGGATGTCGGTGTCCTAGGAATACCTTCTCCTCCCCTCCGCTTCCTCCGGCACAGCTTCAACACACCCCTGACAAGCCTCAGAAGATGCACCCTGAGATATTAGGTGACGCCTTGCACTAGCTCTGGACCCTGAACCAATCCCTAAAGAAGACCGATAAAAATCATAAACTGTCGTGCCTTGTGGATTTGACGGAGAGAAAGGCTCCTGTCTCATCTGTGTTCCGTCCTCCTCCACCGTCGCAGGCGGGACCTATGTTTCAGAGTGTCCAACTATCGTTCAACTAAGATCACCACAATGTCATGCTGACAAGGGCAACGTCCCGCACTGACCATTTGGTGCTTCTTCAAAACGTCAAGGATGTTCCAGAAGCTCTATCACCTGCCTCTACTCTCGGTGGCTCAAGCAAACCCTAGGTCAGCCGCACCGCTGCTTTTCAGCCATTGTCACTTCGTACTGTAGCGTAATGGCATTGCCGCTGCACCCACAATCGCTGGAACATGTGGAGGGTGGAATTCCAGCGTTGGCCACGTCAACAATGAATGAGACGGTTGACGGGGAGCCTAGCTGACGGGCTGCAACGTCCTGCCAGGTGCGGGACGAAGCAGGTGTCAACAGCGCAAAGTGCGAACTCAGACCTCGAGCCTTCCTACAGGCATCTAGAACCCGGGTAGCTTCATTAGAAATTTCTGGACGACTAAGGTTCATGGACATTGGCCAGGCCAGGATGTGCCCCTACCAGCCTACCGATCCTTAAAGGCGGCCGGCAGAATTTCGCCCGTATCACTCACACCACCTTTGCCTGGCACAAGTATTGTCACCCAGCCGAGCTCAGGTCTCGTTGCGGAGAGCCAACCACACCTACATCTCATGACCTGTGTGAGGACGGTCTCCAAGACAGATTAATTTCACCACGTGCCTGTGGTTTCTCTGAGGGCACGTGATGCAACGTTAGAGGACCTTGGGGGAAAGAGCCCGGCATCCATCCCTCGCGGTTTTGAAGAGCGACGCGCCAGCCTTAGAGCCACCGTCACCCCCAAACATCCACCCACTCACCCATGAGCTGTCACAAGATATAGCCCTTGGCCGTGCTTAATAGTCCATGTGATCGGTGTCAGATGGACAATTCCGGACACAGATCAAACAACACGCTTGAAATTTTAGATGACACTGCTGGCCCAGAGCGGGACGGCTTTTCTTTTCTGGCAAAAGAAATGCCTGCTCGGCATCTGGTATTGGGGGCAGGCAATGGCCATGACATGGCGGAACCATCGTGTCCACCAGACCGAAAGCCAACAAATCCAAGGCCAAAAGGCCTGCAATGCCTACAATCAGGCTTTTGCTTTTTGAGGATGGTTTTGGGTTAAAGTGTTCTCTTCTGCTGCCCAAACCCGTGTAAGACAGAAGGCAGCTGCTAACTGGCCGTAGTAACGGCATGGCAGGTCGTCAAAAACTGGTGGGAAAGGAAAGGGTATGATGGGTCTCTGTTGTGCAGGTGGTACTCGTCAGCGACGGTGGAGGCTGCAACGAGGCTGATCCCTGAATCATGACTTGAGAGACATTGGCAGCTGAGGAACGCTTGGTGGTGCGGAGGAGGAGGAGGCGGAGACAGAGGGTGTGACGTGTGGAGGCCCGGCTCGATCTGGCCTTTTTTTGGCCAAGTGTTCCCTCCATTTCAACTCATGCATTCGCTGCATGTGACTAAGACATTTTGTGTTTTTTAACCCTTAGAGGTTCCTTCGCCATCTCCTTATAAGCGTTTACGCAAAGGCGGCATTAATGACATCCTGATGAATCAGAGGCTTCACCAAAGAAAGGCCCATGCTTGAGAGGTCCTGGACCTTATTGACGGCGATAACTAGGAGCCCGGGGTTTGGCTGACCGTGCTGGCAATCCATATCAGCGACTTCTGCGGACCGCCCACCCATTTTGTGGCGGGACCCGTTATTGAACACTAACACGCCACCAACGACTTCCTCCTCGTCACAGCTGATAAGCTCTCGCAAGCAAATTCTCGGAAAAGACCAGGAGGGCTCGCAATGTCGTCATCATCAATCATCAACAACACAGGTGAACTTGGTCGTCCTGACTTTCTGCATCCAAAGCTTCGGGCACAAGCAAGAGGCACTGCAAGTCGTTGCCGACCGCCCGGGAATTTTTCCTATTCACCGCTTCCTTCACTCCTCTGATGGCAATCAGTAACTGGGCGTCAAGCAGAACTAAATCATCCTCTTATCTTTTTAAACAGCCTTCGACCCCAACCGCATTTGTCATCAAAGAGGTCTTCAGACAATGGATTATCCACAGGTGGGTACATCACCACAGTGTGACAAATGGGCTGCTTCATGTTGACGGAATCTGAATATGCAGAATGACGTACATTTGTGCCGAGTGACTTGGAGACAGAGGAGGATAAGACTGCTAATGCATGTTGCATAACCGATGAAAGGACGAGATGGCGACGATTTCTTACTTAATTTCACAGGGCCCTGACCCAGCGGATGACAGGCCTGAACTGTCCTCCAACTACGATCCGCTGGCATGTGCCGTGTTGTCGCCAGCCTGGAAGGAGCACCTTCTCTTAACTCAAACCTCCATGTGGCTAACTCCCCTCCATTCTCCGCAATACACACCTGCCATTTTCGCCATGTTCAAAATATAAAAATTTGAGAAGGTATGGAATAGATTTGGAAAGTCTCTTATTAAAAGACGGCAAATCACAGCTATTCTCAAATCCTCTAATCAAAACAAAATTGCTGTATTCAAATTTAACTGCAAGTGTCTATCAACAAATCTGTACTGCAAAAGTAAAAAAACACGTATCAGTGTGTTGGTTTTCTATAAATACACGTATATATTGCACCTTTCAATTCACCTGTGGTGAGTAAAGAATTCCTGTTTTAAATTTTACGTGATGCAGCGTCAATGAACAAAGATGGGTGCACCACAAAAAAAAAACACACGAATCTGTTATGTTTTTCGTATAATACATCGGTATTTTTTTGCAACCTTTCAAAATTCACACTGTGGTGACATATATAATTGCTGTATTTTAAGAATTTACGTGGATGCTGCGTCAATGAACAAAGCTGTGCGCAAAGTCAAAAAACCACGTATTCTGTTATGTTTTTCGTATAATACGACGGTATTTTTTGAACCTTTCAAATACGACTTTGGGGACTATAGAATTGCTGTTTTAAGATTACGTGGATGCTCTTCAATGAACAAAGCTGGGTGCGCAAAAGTCAAAAAACCGTATCAGTTATGTTTTCGTATAATACACGGTACTTTTTGCACCTTTCAAATCACCTGTGGGGAATAAAAATTGCTGTTTTAAGATTTAAGTGGATGCTGCGTCAATGAACAAAGCAGGTGCCGCAAAAGTCAAAAAACCACGTATCTGTTATGTTTTACGTACAAAAAAAATAATACATCGTATTTTTTGCAACCTTTCAATTTCACGTGTGTGACTATAGAATTGCTGGTTTTAAGATTTACTTGGATGCTGCGTCATGAAAAAAGCTGGGTGCGCAAAAGCCAAAAAACACGTATCTGTTATGTTTTCGTATGATACAACGAATTTTTTGGCAACTAACAACCTGTGCAGACTACAAAGAATGCTGGATTGTAAATTAACTGCAAGGTGGATATTACAACACAGGTGAATTGTAAAATTGAAAATGAACACCTATCTGAAATGTATACTGATAATAAAAGTGAGTTTTGAACCTAACAAAGAGACTGCAGTTACAAAAATGATGTGAATCCAAAATCAGATTCAGGCTGCCAATATCCAGAAATATTTAATAGCAAAACTGTTAATAACAAAGATATAGCAGTGCAATGTCTTACTCTAATCTTTGTGAACTTATCCAGTTTCTTTATAGATAGAGCTTTTTCTGTGTTCGTCCCTCGTCCTTTCCCCCCCCCCCCCCCTAGAATTACAGCGTAGATGCTTGCTTTTAAAATTCACATTTATGCATATTTTACACAAGGAAGATGCAAAGACAACTGAACTTGGCTGATAAGACCCAAAGCAACATTTCAGAAATGTATTTAAAGATTTATTTAACAGGGAATCTGAATATCTGTGAAGTCCTAAAATACCTTGCTGACTTAATTATCCTTCTAATAAATCTAAGGGCCACATGTATGAAAACTGTCTCGGTCTAAAAGCAACCAATCAGAGCGCCCTTCTCATTTCATATAGTGCTCTGGAAAAAATAAATGTTAGATTCAGATTTCTGCATGGGAAGCAAAGGAATTTTAGAACTAATATATTATACATTTGCTCTAAGTTCTTGATTCAATCTAGTACAGTCATAGCTTGAAGCTGTCCCTAAACAAGTGCAAGTTATATAAGTTTCCAGTAAAATACGTGGGACATGTCAGCAGAGAAAAGATTGTGATTAAGTCAGAAGCTGTAGTCAGTTGGCTCAAAACCAAAAAGCTAGAAGAGCTGCAGTTCTCCTTTGGATTCTGTTGGTACTATTGGAGATTTGTACCCCAAAATTCAAAGGTAACACAACCCTTAACAGAGCTAACTCAAGTGTACCCTTCCCTAAGAGTGGCTAGATTTTCCAGAGAACCTCAAATGTTTCAGCTTGAAAGTGGGTCATGGTTGACAAACTTAATTATTACATATATTGGGCATATTTTTTAGTACACACTGTCAACACTTCCATAATATAAAACGGTTGGACCCAGCAGACTTGCGCAAAAAGCTGTTGTTTATTGTGAATGAAATGTGCAGAAGGTACAAAAACACGATAAAACCAATGCGTTTCAGGCGCTAAATTTCGCCCTTTATCAAGGTAATATTAATCAATCAAGTTGCCGTGTTAAATAGAAAAAAGGGGAGGTATGTATCATCCCACCTCACTTCTTTAATTCACAATATATACTTTTAAAATAATTTATTCCTATAAAACTTTACAACTGATATGGATCCCTACAAACCTTAATGATATAAAACTGGATATCCAAGGTCAATTTAGAAATAATCAAACTCTAATAAATGTAGCTAAATCGTTGCGTTGATTTAATCCTTGCGCACACTGTCCCACTCTTAATTACAGTATGCCTTACGCAAGCGCACTGCTCGCTGCCAGTCATCACCTTGACTAGGACGTCCTAATCTTTCTATATCATAAAAGCAAAAACCTTCTAGTTACCCTTTGTGAACTTTTATAAAATGCTTCAACGCTCCTGAATGGGAGGTTTGTTTTTTTCTTATGCCCGCTAGGGTGTTCCCATATTCTTATTTTCAACTTACGGATACTACTACCAATATATATCTTATCACAAGTAGTAGAATAGATATCACATACTGTGTGATATGTGTCACAATTCATAAACTTATCTATTTTATAAATCTTTCCTGCGTCATTAGTTCCTCTGAAAGTATCTTTCTTTAATGTATATTGGCATATTTAACATCTTTTTTTACCGCAGGCAAACAAATCTTTTTGAGTAAGCCACGAGCTGGATTGCATTTTACTCGGAAAATCACTTGGGGAAATGTTACTGCCTATAGTTCTACTTTGCTTTGCCACCAATTTAACTCCTTCATCTATTATTTCTGCTACAATGGCATCCTGCCTAAGGATGTTAATATTTTTGTAGAATACCTTTTTTATAAGTTCAAAATCCTGACTATATGGTATTGAACAGACTACATCTTTGTCCTGTTTTCCCTTGATCTTTTTCAAAAGTAAGGAATCTTGTTTTTCCTTCCATTCTTTTCTTTGCTGAATTAATTTGTTTATAAGTATATCCTCTATCTTTTAATCTTAGATCTATAATTTTCACTTGCTCACTATATTCTGAATCCTCAGAATACAGTACAGGCTCCTCGTGCTCTAATGTATTCGCCTAAAGGGAAAGAGTTTACTGTATGCGCAGGGTGACAGCTATCTGCTCATAAGATGGTATACCCACTTGCTGGTTTTCTATATAAAGAGGTTACTACCTTAGATTTTTCCTTATCTCCAAATAAACAAATATCCAAAAAAGAGATATTTTCTGTTTCCATATTAAACATAAAACATAGATTTAAATAATTGTCGGTGAGGTACGATACAAATTCTGGTATGGACGCCACATCGTGACCCCACACCAACAGGAGGTCATCGATGTAGTGCCCATACCAGAGTATGCATCGTCCAAATGGGTTATCCACACTGTAAAGGGCATGGTGCTCCCACCAAAGCCAAAGTAAAATTCGGCAATAAAGGGGAAAAAAATTTTCCCCCATAGGACTTCTAGTAAAAGGGAAATGGGAAGACCCTTTAAAAATTTTAAAAAAAATTGTTACTTAAGAGAAAGTCTAAGCAAATTTCCAAAAATAAACAACTGAGTAAATTCAAAAAATATTGTTTTTCTTTAAATGTTGCCCCCCTGACCAAATGATGTGGATACTCAGTACAAAAAAAAAAAAAATCCTGCTAAGCCTGTGCCAAATTTGATATCCACTCAAAATCTCTAAAAGTTTTTAATACTGTAGTTCTAGCTTTAGGATAGCCTGGCAACATTTTTACTAAAGGCTGTAAATGTTTGTCTACCCCCTTTTGGGGCCCAAACTCTCTCCAAAATATTTTTAAAAAAAACCTTTTGGGCAAAAACCTGGTGGGAATTTCCTTTATGCATTTTAGGGACTCCATAGAACACTGGTGTTTTAGGGTTTTTAATTTCTAGAAAAGTTTTCTGTTTGTCCGATATGGCTCCCAGTCTTAATCCTTCCTGCAACAATTTGGATAATTTTATTTGTATTTCAAATGTTGGGTCTTTTTGTAACTTTTGATAAGTGGTAGAGTCTTCCAAAATTTTTAAAAGCAAATTTTTTATAAAGACCCGGGATCCAACACGACCATGGATAAACCCCTTAACCGCTTTTTTTTTTTTACCAAATTTTTTTTCTTCTTTTTAAATCTTTTAAAACTCATATTCCTCCCCTTTTCCCCAAAATTTGATTTTAATTTTTTGTCCCTTTCCCCAATTTTTATCCGAAAAAGTTCAAATCTCTTTCCAAAGGGGTTCCTGAAAGCCCTCCGGCAAACCCCTAGATTTTAAAGGGTAATATATGGGGTTCCCCCCAGCGTTTTTTGGATCTAAAACCTTTCCCCATAGATTTTAATATCACCCCCTTTGTAAATTTCTTTTTTAAAAATCATAAAAATTGTTTTTTTCTTTAAAAAAAAAGATTCATAATTTAAATTTTAACCCGATCAAAATTTGTTTTCATGCAAAGACCTTTCCTGTGCATCATAGGTATCTTTCCCTCTAAAGTGACGTTTCACTGTGAGTAACCTTACAAACCTGTTGAAACAAGTAAAGAAAAAAAACAAATATTTTAAAAATTTCATGTAGGTTTAAAAATTTTTTTTTAAAACATTTCAAATTTACTTTTTCCTCAATAAAGGGTTGGGAAAGGGGGCAATTTCAAATGTAGTCTTCTTTTATGTCCTCATTATTTATTTTTTTTTCTTGGCTGATCCTTTCTGTTTTTGCAGTGCTCTTCCCCCCCCCCCCTTTTTTTCAGTTTTTTGCAGAATTGAGGTTTTTCCTCTTTAATTAAAAAATTTTCCTGAATTTTGCTAAAGGTTTCTGCCTTTTTGTTTTAAAATCTCTCCACTGAAGAACTTTCTGAGTCCGATGTACCAGTCTCTGTGTAATCTAACTCCTTGGGGGGAAACTAAATTTCCTTTTTTCCCCCATTTGTATCGTTATTTTTTCTCAAAAAGATCTCGGCTTCTTTCATTTTTTTCCCAAAAATAAAAATTTTTTTTTTTCAAAAGTCCTTTAAAATCCTTTAAAACTTTTTTCTTTTATTTCCTAATAAATACTCCAATTTCCCAAATTTTTTTTTAAATTTTTTCATGTTGTTTATCATAATTTTCATTTGCTTGGAATTCTTGCAACTTAGTTGTTACCTCTTCTATTTGTGATTGTATGTCCTCTAACTTAGCTGTTTCAAAATCTAGAATCAGCTTTATAAAATTTTAAAAGAACAGTCTGGGCAGATTTGATTTCCTTTTTGGGTTAAAAAAATTTATCAGTGTAAAAAAAAAGAAAGGGATTTTTTTTCAACAGACCCCCGTGGGATTATCCCCTTTTCCAATAAATTTTTAAAGAAAACCCGGGCCCCCCCTAACTTGGGCCTTTTAAAATTTGGGGCCCTTTTTCCCAAAAATTTTTCAAAAAAAGCAATAAATTTTTTAATTTTCGGTAATTTAAAAGCTAGTCCCAAACACTTGAAAACCAAAATTTTTTTCTTTTTCCATATTTAAAATGAAAAGGTAAAGGGGGGAAAATTTCAAAAGTTAAAATAGTTACATAATTTGTTTTTGGTTGAAAAAAAAACACTGTTTATCCCCGTTTAACCCAAAGGGGGGGGAAATGGAGGAAGGGGGAAAAGACAAGGGCTTTAAAACCCCGGGCCTCCCCCAAATGGTTAAAGCCCTTTTTCCCCCTAAGGGAAAAAACCAAACTGCTCCAGTGAGACCCCAAACTCTTTACCCCAAGCCTCCACCCTCAGGGTCCAGAACTTTTCAAGCTACTTTCGCATTAACATTTTTTAAAATTTTCCCGGTAGGGATTTTAAGCCTTTCTTGAAACTCTTTTACAGTTTTCCTTTTGTGACCGACTTTCCCAGCAGGCTATTCCCCCAGATTCACAGTTCTTACAGTGAAGAACGCCCTTCTCCTCTTGAAATTGAAGTTGTAGGAAAACAATCTTCAGTACCCTCTGCTATGTATAAATTTATATTGATGTTGGAGAAATCTCTGACGGTGCAAATATTTATGCTGCTGGTGATTTTCACGTGAAGACCAAAGCAGTAACAAAACTATATTTATTGTAAGAGAAAGTAAACGTGACTCACCCAATTGCAGTTTTTAATGCACCTGTGTCTCCAGCATATATTATACAGCTTGGATCTGCACGGTCTCCAGACTTCCGGTCTCGGGCCAACAGCAGTTCCATTATATAAAGCGGTCGGAATCAGCGGACTTGTGCAAAAAGCTGTAGTTAATTAGAAATGAAATGTGCAGACGGTACAAAAACACAATAAAACCAATGCGTTTCAGGTGCTAAATTTTGCCCTTGATCACGGAAACAATAATCATGCAAAATGATGTGTTAAATAGAAAAAATCCCACCTCACTTCTTTAATTCACAATATATACTTTAAAACATATCCTTTAAAACTTTACAATCTGATATGTTATCCTACAAACCTTAATGTATAAACTGGATATAAAAGGTCAGTTTAAACATAAGCAAACTAATAAATGTAAGCTAAATCATTGCAGTGATTTAATCCTCGCGGTACTCTGGTCTCCAACTCATAGATCCAGTATGCTTCACGCAAGCTCACTGCTCGCTGCCAGTCACCACCTTGACTAGGACGTCCTACTCTTTCTATACCGTAAAAGTGAAAACCAATGTGACAACACATTGACTTATGGCCCCCGACAATAAAATTAATCCACCATTTTAAGCATGACCCATATAACTTTACCTATTCTTAGTTTCTGTGTTTAGCATTTTCATGGCTACTTGTGCACTACTAGTGCTGACTGAGGATACAAAACCCACTGTAAAGTAGCTATGTCTGATACCAAGGAGGAGTGCTCTATGAGTGAACTTAATTCCTCTCCCTTTTTAGAAGAAACTTTAAGTTCATAATGCCTGCCAAAATCTTTTGCTACCCTCTCAGACTGTGGATGCTTAATTAGGTTCTAGTCTGGGAAGTTACAGGGTCAGGATAGTACATGAAGTCTTAGTCATTCTCTTCCACTCTGATGTTGGACATGTCTAGCTGTTTGACATGTTGAATTGTCTTGCTGGAAGATTCCATGAATCCCAGGGAAGACAATCAGCATATTGTCCATGTTCAAAGTTTATATCAAACCCAAATAAGTTGAGAGTGCCTTTCAAATGGATGAGAGGGTGCATAAAATGCCATAAAAACATTCCCAAGACCATAACGCTACTACCACCAGCTTCTGTTATTCTAGTAATGTCTGCTTTTGCCTAACACACCAACATCCATCTTTTTGATGAAGCAAAAAACATGACTCATCGCAGACAGAAAGTCTTTGTCACTAATGTCACTAATGCATCTTTGTTAACAGAAGTGCAGTGGTTAACAATCTCCTTCAAAGCCCAATACGTTAGGTGCCCCTAACTGTTGTTTTAAACACACGTCTAGCAGCCTGCTGGTTGATTTTGCAGGTGAGCTGCTCCACTGTAGCATTGTCAATAATCAAAATTAACCACAATATAATTGAAGATGGTCTAAGCACAACTCCCTGACCAGGTGGTCATCACAATTTCCTCACATTATTAGGTCAACCTCTTAATTTTTAGACCTGTCTAGCTGTATTGTGTCAGTGCCACTTAGTAAGTATGCAGTAACCCAGAAAGGAGCAGAGGAGAAGCAGTTGTCAATGATAACAGAGGCCATGATTATGTTAAGCAATCTTCCCTTCCCTGGCCCTGAACAATGATAAGAGAGAGTAGCAGGTGATGTTGTTATTGGTAGTAGTAGCCATCAGGGCACACTATATATATATATATATATATATATATATATATATATATATATATATATATATATATATATATATATATATAAATTAAAATATATTATACTTCCTGCCTGCTATCAGTTGGGGTCTAGTATATTGAGGCTTTATTGCAGAAGGCAAGTCTCTCAGACTTCAAATGGCTGTTCCCAGTGGCAGGGTGTGAAATTTTTGGGCCTGTCATTCCAGCAGCATGGTACAAGATGGAATCCATATAGCAATCTGTAAATTTCCAACAAATGCTAGGTTACAGCATACATGCCAACTCTCCCGTTTTTGGCGGGGGGGTCCCGCTATTTGGGGTCCCCTCCCGCCCGCCCGGGGGAGTTGGCATTCCTCCCGCCGCCCGCAGGCGGCGGGGGCTCTTTAAATTGGCCGCCGCGACAGAGGAGCGCGCGGGCGCTACTCGGGCGCCGCCGGGCCGCGCCTACAGGTGGGTGAAGCGGCCGCTGCGCCCGGTTCACCCGCCCGGAGTCTCGCTGTGCAGGGAGGAGGCAGGAGGGATCGCTCCCTCCTCCCTCCTCCCCCTGTATGTACAGCGCCGGGAGCGGCGCAGGGGGAAGTGACGTCGCGGCTGCAGGGGAGTGACGCGCGGCTGCTCTCCACTTCCCCTGCGCCGCTGAGGAGATCGTCGGAGCGGCCGTGCTGCAGGAGCTGGTGAGGTAAGTGGATTTTATTATTTTATTTGTATTAGCTATATGGGGGGCTCTGCCTGGCAACAATGGGGGCACTACATTTCAACAGAGGGGGCATCTACCTGGCAACCGATGGGGGCACTACCTGGCAACAGAGGGGACATCTACCTGGAAACAATGGGGGCACTACCTGGCAACAGAGGGGGCACTACCTGGCAACAGAGGGGACCATCTACCTGGCAACAGAGGGGCACTACCTGGCAACAGAGGGGACATCTACCTGGCAATCAGAGGGGCACTACCTGGCAACAGAGTGGGACATCTACCTGGCAACAGAGGGGGCACTACCTGCAACAGATGGGGCACTACCTGGCAACAGGGGGCACTACCTGGCAAACAATGGGGCACTACCTGGCACAATGGCGGCACTACCTGGCACCAGAGGTGACATCTACCTGGCAACAGAGGTGGCACTACCTGTCAACAGTGGGGGCATCTACCTGGCAACAGGGGGCATCTACCTGGCACAATGGGGCATCTACCTGGCAACAGAAGGGGCCTACCTGGCAACTGATAAGGGCACTACCTGGCAACAAATGGGGCCCTACCTGCATACAATGGGGGCCTACTGGCCAACAAGGGGGGCCCCTACCGGGTAACAAAGGGGGGCCCCTACCTGCAAGAGGGCTCTACTTGGCTAAAAGGGGGGGCATTACCTCCCTGTAAGGGGCACTCCCCGCTTATGGGGGTTCTACCTGAAAAAAGGGCATCTATCTTTTTTTCCCTTCCAAACCTTTATGCGTTGGGTGGAGTGGGTGTGGCTTTTTGAAGGGGCGTGGCATAGCGGAAAGATGGGCGTGTCCATGCAAATTCTTGCCGCAGCGCGCTTAGCGCGCCGCCGTCTAAAATCTCCTGCTTTTTCATTTTCAAAAGTTGGCAACTATGGGTTACAGTCCTTGGGTGTTAGGTCCTTGAATATTTATCCTCACAGCACATGTGTCTGTCCTTTTATAAACAGTTGTTCTCACAGACTGATTTGCTCCTGGAGACGAGAACAGTCAGCCCCTAGAATAGGATTCCACCCACCTTCAGGAGACATTCAGAAGCTCTGAGAAGAAGACCTGTTTTCACAAATTTAAAATGACATACACTTTATTAGAACAAACATTTTATGTAGTACATTTCCAATAACCTACAAGTAGATAGTTGTTCCATCAGTCCCCTCCAGGAAAAGCTCAAAAAATACATACAAACACTTTTTCAAATACATTTCATTAGGAAGACAAAATAATTTCACCTGTAACTTAGTAAAAAAAAAAGTGAGGACCATTTAAGAAATGGAGACTGAAGTCTAGCCAAGTTGGCTCCTGACAAAGGATGGATGGATGTTAAAGGGAACCTGTCACATAGGTTGTGCCCCCCATGCTGAGGGCAGCAACAGCTAATGTCAGACCTGCTGTTCCTAGCGCTGTGCCCCTTATTCTGTAAGATGCAGCAGTTTTAGAGCATTTACCCCTTAAATCTTATTCATGAGCAGGTATTAGCTCCACCCACCAAAGGTTAGCTCCGCCCACTGACAGTTATTCACATGTTTCTACCTATTCAAAGTAATAGGTTTGTCAGTTGAGTTGGGAGGGGCTAGCCTTCGATTGGCCGGGTTTGAAAAAAACTGACACTCTGAAGGACTCTTTGAATGACTCTTCTGGCTGAAAACTGCAGATTTGAGCATTAAATACACGAAAACTACAGCATCTTACAGAATAAGGGACACAGCGCTGGAAACAGCAGGTCTGACACTAGCTTGTGCTGTCCTCAGCCAGGGGGGAAAAACTATGTGACAGGTTCTCTTTAACAGCTCTGTAAGACTTCCTGCTTCCACTGTGAAAAGAGGAGCCTGAGGGTTTGTAGCATGTGTACACTGGGGAGGTCTGTGCTGCTAGCTTCATGCTAGGTTTTGCTATACTAGCAGCTGTGTAACATGGATTTCTGTATATTATGAAAGAGAAGGGGGGCTAGAAGCAGCTGCAACATGTATGTATACTGAGAAAATCAGATTAACACTTTACAAGCAGCTTTGTCCTCCTCTAGCAGATTAACCATTTATAAGCAGGTTCAAAAGCAACCTGAAAACCCATTTCTTCAGGATTGCCTATAACCTACAATAACCCTGCTGCCACTGTACTACCCCACAAACATGCCTGCCCCCACCTCCTGTCTCTCTCGTCCTCAATGTAGATTGTAAGCCCTCGTGGGCAGGGTCCTTTCTCCCTCTGTTACCAGTTGTAAGTCATTCATCGTTATCATTTTACTAGTTTGACATGTTATGTATGTAACCTCCCTCGAATGTACAGCGCCATGGAATCAATGGCACTTAAAAATAAATAATAATAATAATAATAATAATAATAAGCAGCTTAACTCATCTCCTTTAGGTGGACTGCAGAAAAAAAAACAAAGTTTTGCTGATTTTATGTCATTTATAGGATGGGGGAATTGATTTTAACGAAGTGGAAAATTTTTGAATTTA
>JAODAL010068162.1:0-16934 GCA_025379985.1 Phyllomedusa bahiana
CCTTTTTTCCCGGGGCACTTTTTAAATGTGGGGGGTCATGCGGGTTTTGGGGGCTCATCTGGGGGCCCCAGGCAGGTATAGTCAATGTCCAGAAACTAAAAGGGTGGTTAAAAGACCCTTTTTTTTCCCGGCATTTTTTAAAATGGGGGGGGCATGCGGTTTGGGGTCATGCTGGGGCCCCGGGAAGGATAGTCAATGCCCAGTAAAAACTAAATGGTGGTTGAAAGATCCTTTTTCCGAATTTTTAAAAAGTGGGGGTCATGCAGTTTGGGGCCCCATGTGTGGCCCGGGACGGGTATATCAATGTCCAGTGAAACTAAAATGGGGTTTGACTGTTGTGGATGTTAATTTCGCTTCTCCACTTGTTTGGTTTTTAAATAATGAAGGTGTTATTGCTCCCCCATGACTTTATGGAATGCGCAAAAAAAAACGATGTCACTATCGAAAAACCCTTAGATAGCCCCCCCGACTATCGACTATCGACGATCCGATAGCCAATGCAATCGCTCAACACTACTGGTAACATTAAGGCTTGATCAGACCTGTTTCCCAATCTCACTTTTGTTGCAGTCACGATTGTCTTAGGCTATGTCTACATGGCATAGCATTACGATTGTATTTTTAGCGCTTTTAGGATTTTAAAATTGCCGAAAATACAATCGCTCATGCAGCCCCATAGACTACAATAGAAAAAACAAATTGTAGTCTCCACAGGTCTTTTTTTTTTCTACGATCGTCTTTCGGTGCCGGAGTATTATACAACATCTTGTATAATACACCGTCGCTTTTAGTTTTTTCGTTGTCTTCCCATACAATGCAATTGTATGTGTGATTAAAAAAAAGGAGAACCAACCGCGTTTTTTGTGTAAAATGTGACAAAAATCGCAGTCATGCATCGGAAAAAAAGGCCGCTTTTGGTCGTCTTTCGTCCAATGCAGTGTTGCCCTAGCCTTACTCCTATAAACCTTCTTAAACTC
Source organism: Phyllomedusa bahiana (assembly GCA_025379985.1). Classification (NCBI taxonomy): domain Eukaryota; kingdom Metazoa; phylum Chordata; class Amphibia; order Anura; family Hylidae; genus Phyllomedusa; species Phyllomedusa bahiana. The sequence continues at coordinate 978 of JAODAL010068162.1, forward strand.
TTAAACACCCAATTTCACCACCCCCTACACAGTTGAACAGGGGCTAATCCACTGCTGCCAAGACTATCTCAATCGGGCCTACAATAAGGCATCATTATCTAGGCCCCACTTTAGACCTAACTTCTTAGGGTACTCCACTGATCTACAGGGCAACCAAGTCCCACTGCAGCAATTTACTGGACCACCAATAGTAGAGTTTTACCCATTTATCCAACACCGCCTTTGCAGTTGCACACAAAAAACACAGCAAGTCATCCACCCCCAAAAGGCAGCTTTTTCCCTAGGACAAAAAGTATACATCCTTCAATATCAACATCTGCTTCATGTTAAGCAGCTCAACTGCATCTCCTGTAGTGAACTCTCCTATGGAGAAGGACTTCTTGCACAGTTCTTCGACTTAGACATCTGTCTCTCAATAATCAATTGCCCACACCTCTTGTTTTCGCCCTTAGGGTCTTTCCAGGGCCCATATTTTGGAATGTAACTGCACCATAATACGCCTCGCAAATACTATAAAAAGAATTTTACTACAAAAATCACCGTCATCGTTCAGAGAATGGTGACTTTACAATCCTTATTTCTTGTATTTTGTTTAATATACGCCCATAAAAAAGAAGTGGCCTGTCACTTTTTTTGGTCGCTTAGGTGCTGAGAAATAGAGAGGTATATGAGGCAGAGCGCTGCTTCACATTGAAAGTATGCACTGACCAGAGTGTACTTTCAACACTACTAATGAAGCTGTACAGAACATCAACGGAACCACCAACAACGCTATAACTTTCCATGACCTCCAAAACTACCATTGTGTAAACCAAAGGCTTGCAACACCTGCAGTGCGCTAGAACTTCAGCGGAAGTGGTGGCTTATTTGTGTCATAGTGGAGTTCACTCACCATGCCTCTCATGTATCGCAGGCGACACTACAGATGATGGAGATATTCCCCCCCGGGCATCTCTGAAAGGTTTGGGAAAGTCTCAACTGCCTGACATGGTGGATGAGGTGCCTGTGATGTTTAGCGCAGACAGCCTGTCCAAATGGGCAGGCAAATCCACTTCTCCTTTACTCAGAGCTAGATGGGTTACAACTTGAGCCAGTCAGTTTCCTTACAAATCATCAGCTTTCGCAGCTCACAGCAGGAAGCAGCAGTAAGAACACACAAAGACCATTCAAGCAAGGAATTATTGCTATATCCCAAGCAATCTGGAATAATTACTTCTACACTGTTTAAGTGTTGGTCCCAGCCACAAGCAAACAATGGACACCCAAAAAACATGAACCCGCGGGGCATGAAAATTTCCCTCGAAAAAATCCTGGCACCTCCTGTCTGCAAGACTGTGTCTTCCTACTTTTTTACTTTTCTTCTCTATATTTCATTAGCATGTATGGCAATGAGGAGGAAAAGGAAGCTGAACCTAGCATGAGGCAAAATTGACATGAAAAATTAACTACCCCAGACTAGTTTCAGGGTAATTTCTAAACTCTGGTCCCCCACCTTTGGTATCCAAGGCAACGCCTTATGATGTAAACTGTGCAGTACGTTAAGCTCTTTTTATACACATTTCAGCTTAGTCATCATCACTTAGCATGTTCACAGACAAAGAACATCACAGAGTTTTTAACCCGGGGTCAGGAGCTTGCATGTAAAACAATACATCTTATTCATATGGCAATTATAATGGACATTATAATGTTCGAGTAATGTACAATAACATCTATTCCTGTACATTACACACCTTCCAAGACTTCTTCCATTTAGCATTATGGCTGAGTTTTGGCACCACACATCCTTCCCCCAAGCATTTGGTTTTTCAAGGTCTATGCTCAAACCTATATTTCCCTCTGTTGCTGCTCATTTCTGTTGCCAGTCACAGTAATCCAAAATGCGCCACTGCTGGACATCAGGGCTCACCAGTCCTTAGTTTCTGCAAATAGAGTTAAAATACAGTGTACCATAATCTTCATACAGTAAATACATTAATCAGCCTTAACATCACACCACTTGACAAATATTGTGTAGGTTCCACTTTAGCTGCCAAAACAGCTTGATCCATCTAGGAATGAACTCCAGCAAACCTCTCAACGTGTCCTATGGATTCGAGCACCAAAACTTTAGAAACAGATCCATTATGCTTTTTAACTCCTTCCTGACTGCTTTACAAAATAATATGTCTCTTCTTTTTTTTCCTCCCTGCCTTCCCAGAGCCATAACTTTTTTTTTATTTTTCCATCTACATATACATAAGAGGGCATTTATTTGGCAGGACAAGATGTACTTTTTAATGGAGTCATTGAATTTACCATAGAATATATTGGGAAACCCCCAAAAAATTCTAAGAAGGGAGAAATGCGAAAAAAAAACCTGCTTGTGTCATGTTTGTGGGGGTTTTGCTTTTATGGTGTTCACTCTTCAGTATAAATGAGGTGTTATCTGTATTCTGCATACTGTTAAAAAAAATAAATTTTCTATTTCCTAAATTTGCTCTACAGCATCATTTTCTGCGACAAATAACTTTTTTTCTTCCATCCATGGACCTGAGTGGAGGTGCATTTTTTGTGAACTGAAGAGTAGTTTTTATTGGTCGATTTTGGGGTAGATGTGACCTTTTGATAACTTTTTATTCTAATTTTTAGAAGACATCAAATGATCAAAAGAATCTATTTTTGTCATTTGGAATTTTTTTTCGTCTATGTTGTTCAGCCTTATGGGGTAAATTATTTTATACTTTAATAGATCGGATTTTTACGGATGCAGCTATACCAATTTTGGGCGACATGTATGAACGGGGCTGCGCCAGATATCTGGCGTTTATTCAGCCTGCTCTCAGGCGCAGCCCCATTTACTTCACTTTTTAATGTGCCGTACGCCATTATCGGGCGCATTACGTAGAACCGTAGCGAAGCTATAGATTTATAGCTTCGCTACAGCATTTCTAGGCACATTACAGTTGGAACAGGTAGACCACTGTCAAAGTGGTTTACCTGAGCCAGAAGTGTCATACTAGAGCTAGAATGCGCTTGATTTATGACCCGCTGTAGAGTGGGTTCATAAATCAGGCGCATTCTAGCCTATTATTATGTGCATGAAATTTGCAGTTAAGATGCCAAATTTCATACATGTCACCCTATGTGCACATTTTTATTTAATTATTTATTTTATTTGTATGATGGCAATAATATTTATTATTTTTGTATACTTTAAACAAATAGGGCGCACGATGGTCAGCACACCCTTTCTGCATTGTATGACCAATTCCGAAGGGTGTTAAAAAAGGCGGTTCTATTACTTTCTGCCCTAGGAATAGAAACAAATACTGTATATGGCAACTATGGGAGCAATCTCGCCCCAGAAGGTGACGGCCACAGTGAGGAGCCATGCGCACCACGGCATCTAAAGTGCCAAACAGCAGGGAATAGATCTGGCTCCGTTACATGCTGTTAGTGGCCGGTGTCAGTTGCAATTAGCAGCTAACACAAACCTCATATATAGCAGGATTACTGAGTAAGCCTGCTACTTAGGACCCTACAGTCACAAAGACAAACTGATACGTCACATGTTGGTAAAGAGCTGGGGACTCTAGGTACCAAACTTGTTTTTGAAGTGAGACACAGGGAATATGTATGTCAAGTAAACACTTTAAACTCTTTATTATGTTCCTCAAACCATTGTTAGCCAATCAATTCGAAAGAGGCCACTGACCTTATAGAATACATTGTCATGAGTGCACTTAATCTACAGCAATGTTTAGGTAGGTGGTATGTATCAAACTAACATCCACATGAATGTCAGGAACCCAGGTTTCCCAGCAGAACAATGTCCAAATCATCACACTGCTTCTGCTTCTCCTTTCCAGGTATGTAACGCATATGAATCTAGTCATCCGCATGATGTAAAGAAAAATGTTATTTATAGGACCAAGCAACCTTCTTCTATTGATGCGTGTTCCACTTCTGATTCTCACATGCTCATTGAAGGTATACCTGAGCCAGAAATATCACCCTAGCGCTAGAAAGCGCCTGACATATGACCCGCTGTAGAGCGGGTTCATAAATCAGGTGCATTCTATGCCTGTATAATGCACATGAAATTAGGTGTGTTAATGCCACATTTCATGCATGTCGTCCTTGATGTTTATGGAGATGCTGGATTTTTTTTATACTTCTTGAGAATATATGAAATAAAGGAAGACCATGCAGTTACTATGGGTCCTTAGAGAGAGGGAGCGCTAGTTGACCCAATAACCTTAGTATGAGCATGAAGAAAGAAAACATTAGTCTTCTGTCCTGGATGTAAAAACCTGGCACATTTTCATTTTAAATGATCCAAAGGCCATTTACTGTATTACTCATTTTTAACTATCATGAGATGATTTCTTGCAGCGCCGCTGTAATCATAACTATACAGAAGTGCCACTCCCACTGAGAAAGAAATGTAGTAGAGCTGACGTTCCCGTTCTGCAATATTGTAATGCATTATACTATATTATATTGTTATTTGAGGTTTTCTACACTACTTCAGGAAAACCTACTTAGTTGTTTTTATAGAGGTAATTTGACCTGTTATGAATGCCCCCCTGATCCAGAACCGAGAGCCACTCTGGAAGGATGGCAGACTCAAGGCTTCCCCCAGGAAAGATAGCTGATTGCCAGTGGTGTTGGTAAGCCCAATGGCAGCATTTTTAATGGGTTTGTCTATAATAAGACAAACTTGTTAACTTATTAGCTCAAATGATTGTTAAACAAATTGTCTGGTAAACCAAAAAAAAAATAATCTCAAATGGCTTACTTGAGTCATCATTCATCTTCATGTGCTAATATGTGCTGTGTGTAGCCTTCAGTCCAACAGCAAATTGCCTGTTTGAAAGCTGTTTCACTTTATCCTTTAAAACTACAAACCCTAAGACTCTTTGCTATTCTTAATCTATCTCCCTCTCAGTGTCAGACTGCTTGAGGCCCACAAGTGGCATTGATTTTGGGGCCACTAGTGTAGTTGATTTTGAGGGCACACACTATAACTACTATACAAGATTACACATGGCTCTTGCACGCTATAACTACTATACATGACTACACATGGCTCTTTGCACTCTGCCTCTTACTTTCTGCCTCTCTTTCTACGCCTTTCATTATAAAAAGCAGCTCCAGGTTTGTCATGCACAATTACTAAAGTTATAGAGACTGCTATGGAGCCCAGAGGTTAAAGGGGTTATCTCACCACGAATGTAGGGAAAAGGAAATGAAGACTATGACTAAATACATTGCTATTTTGATTTCAGTTTGTTGAGGAGATAAGGAAGATTTTATCTAGTCCTAGTGTACAGAAGTTTCTCTTTGCTACTGACCACCTCTCTCTGCACTTTCTCCTATCTGATTTCTCAAAGCTGCCGTTGTCCTACCCTAGTTAATCACTCCCTGCTGAGTCTTATCTCTAGCACAGAAGCTTATTTACCTAAGTTAATGACAAGTTTTAATCCTTAGAGCACTGTAACCATGTGCACTACAGATTAAAAACCTCCTGTACACAACTCACTGTAACAGAAATAGCTAGAAGTAGCAGAGCTAATATGCCAATTACTGCTATAGAACCATCCACAGCCTGACCAAGAAATGTGAGTCTGAAGCTGGCTATGGCTCTTTGAAACAGCATGATGAGAAAACCCTTTTAAAATGGGCCCCCTCATGTACAAGAACATTGTTCCTTTGTGTACAGAACAAGAGGTTTGTGGTTTTCTGCTCTTTGGGTACTCTGATATGTGGTGGTATTATTTCTACCTTTAATAATTGTTACTACTTACTATTGTTTTAGTTTATTCTCATTAGGTCGTGGGGCCGAATCTTAATTTGTTATGGAACCCTATGATTTCTAGTTACGCCCCTGCCAATGGACTTCTTCTGCTCCACTATGAATCAATTCAAGCCTGCTTCCTCCCTCCCAACTTTACTTTAGTGAATGCCCCTATTTTCTTATGTTGAAAGCCTTTGCAGGCAGGATCAAAGGAGTGTGGATTCAAAGGCAGTTCTGAAAAAAGTCACGCCCATTTGGTCATCAAACCTCTTCTGTACAACTGCAGGAAGTCCATGGAAAATTTAATGGAAGCATATAACAAAAGTTAGGCAATAAAATAAGCTCACATGCAGCCTTAGACTTATCAGCATGTTAGACTACATGGAGAGCTCCATTGACTCTTCAGTGGGTAGCTGACTGAAGGTACAGAACATACAGAGAGATTCCAGTACCATCATTGGACATAACTACAGCGCTGACACATTTTGGGCAAGTCTCTTAGTCATAGCATACAACAATATAAATGTTAAGAACTGAAGTCATTGCAGGTTATGTAGACCCACACATTTACTGATCATTCACAAATATTTGACATCAAGGATTTAAATAATTGTGAAAGTAACCATGTAGTATATGTTATTGAGTGTATAGCATGTCATTTCAAACATGTGGGGTGTAACATATAACTCTAAAAATAATGGAAATAGTTCTGATACATCGCTACATGTTAGTGCTGTGTTAAAGTGTAAAGTGAATGTAAATTATATAAATTAAAATCTGCAACTTGACACATTGTTACAACAATAAAATCAGTTTCCTCATATTTGAATATGATCATTTATTTATTCAAACAGAACTATAGAGAGCTAGCTGTGGAAGGAAACCTTTTTATAATTATACACTGCTGCCATCTCCTGGTCTAGTTTACACATAAAGAATCTAAAATAAAAGTGATAAAACATGAAGGACATGAATATAAATCAGTTTGATTTGCTACAAATCTTAAACCAAAGCAATTCTATCATAAAAGATAAAAATGTAAAGACATTAGTAAGACATATTGATGTTTCTAGGTTTTAAGCTTAACGTGGTTGTCTCACCATGCTGTTTTACAGAGCCACAGCTCCTTCAGGCTCAAACTTCCTGGATACAATACCAATTAAAAAAACTGGTCCAGAAGTAGATATAAATCACTATACCATAAACAACAAATACCAATATGAAGTATAATGACTCTCAATTAATTACCATATCAAGAATTTTATTCCAAAAATACATTTAAATACAAATAATGCAACTATCAAAACTGAAACAACTTTAAAAACATTTAAAAACACAAAATACCCCCCAATGCAATATTGGTGGCATATCCATCACCTGAAGTTAACAGAAAGTAGTTTGGAAAGACGCATAATGAGTATACATATAACAGATCAAATGATCATAAATACAAAAATGCACCAGACCAAAAATAGCAATAACCTACAGTATATCCCAATTCATTACCAAAGTGGTGGATATGTCCCCAAGGAGGGTAGTAGCCTCGACGCGCGTTTCGCCGCCAGCTTTTTTCAAACTTCCTGGATAGGCTGTGGCCACTTCTACAGAAGTGATTGACATATCCTGTTAGAGGGACATTATCACTGGAAGTTTGTAAACTGTAGTGCACAGGGCTACAGAGCTTTAAAGGGTTAAAGCTTGTTAGTACATAATGTAAACAAGCTCCCATCTCTCAGATACGAAACACAGCAGGGAGCAACATCACCATCCTGACCACTGATAGAGGAAGGTGAAAGAGAGAGGTGGCCATTAACTAGGGAAGCTTGTGTACAGAAGAGGGAGCTAGATCTGCTCCAAACTCTGAGGAGAAGCAAAATCATAACAGCAATGAATTTGATAATAATCTTTATTTACCTTTGTCTACATATTCAAAGCTAATCAATGAAACCGGAACATAGGGTAAGACAAAAATAGTAAGGGTAACATCAGATACACCTGTAGTATAGCACACAAACACATACTTAGAAGATTTCAGTTAAGAATCATGAAAAGGTAAATGGTGGCTGATGAAGAGTTTGTGGGAACGTACAAAACTATATTTACACACTCCTATGGCCGCCGTTTAATCTATTTTCCCAGGGTACCAAAATGCCTTGTCTTGGCCCTGATGAAAACAAAAGGTCCTCATAGATTATTATTCTTTTTATACATCTATCTATATATATGTATATATACACACACACATAGATTATATATATATATATATATATATATATATATATATATATAGGCAATTTCACTATCATACAGAAACCTGTCAGAGAAAACCATTTACATTTGTGGTGAGAATACACTAGTCCTTATAGAGATGGCTCATTGAAAAATCTGATTGAGATCAGGAATGGTCTTCTCAAAAATTCTATGCATCTGAATACCTAATCACTCGTATCTGTGGCATAGCTGCCACATATCCATACACAAAAATACCGTAAAGGTAGTCAAATTTTGAGAAAATTTGTTCTGTCTTTAGACATAAATTATTATTTTGTGAAATGTTAAAGAAAGTGTGGTTACAATTTCACTTTGTTTACTCTATTTTCAACTATGGGTACTTAGAGGAAAGGTCTGGTACTCAGATGCATAGGGCCAACAATAGAGAGAGAGAGAGAGAGACAGAGACCTATAGGGGTATCTAAAGGGGGTCATTTATAGGGGTATCTATAGATACACCCATATAGATGGACCCTTATAGATACCCTCATAGATCCTTCTAATTCTAATGAGTGCATATAGAATATATACATACATATAAAAGAAGCTATGAAAAATGCTTCAATGATTAAATATCCACATGAAAGAAAGTGCTGCAATTCTTTGTTATGAGAGTGTGTGTGTGTGTATATATTGTAAGGTGGCAACAGCAGGAAGGGTGTACAATGGAGTGTACATCCCGGCCAGGGTCCTGGCATGCACCTTTCGGTGTCCAGACACATGCCCCCAAGGTAAGGAGCCTTGGGGGAATGAAAGGCCAAAGTTCAATAGGTGTCGACAGTTTAGACTGTCGACATATGTTTAACATGTGTAATATGTTAGCAGGGCTTCCAGCCATTTCCTGGGTCAGCCTTTCATTGGGAGTGAGCATTGAGCAGGGTGGGTACTCACTCCCCATGGTTCCACTCCGGGATTTACCTGGAGTTTATAAGTCAGCAGGCAAGCTGACTAAGGTGGTTACAACCCCTGACTACCTTTAAGTCTTGGGTGGAGACCTGCTGGAAAACCAGCCGGAAAACTTACAAGCTGTCAGTAAGTTGGTCTGTGTTAGTTAGAGCCCAGACGGGCAGGCGTTTGTTTTTGTTTATGTTTGTGCATGCCTTGCACTTGTATTTCTGTTTGCTGCTAATAAAATACAGAGGCCCTGTATTTTTACACCTGGAATCCGTCTCTGCCTGAAAACACGTGAGTCACGATCCCAGAGCCGCTAAAGCTCACACATGGTGGAGGATGCAATGGGCAAAATAGAGGCAGTACTCTTCTGAGACAGAGGAAAAACGGAGAGAAAACGTATGTCCTGGGTGAAAGCAGCTACCAAACAGTCAGCGGAGTCGTGTAAAATGGACGAGTTGGTGAAGCAGCTAATCCAAGCCAACGCTAACCTCCAGCTGATGGCGGCCAGCAGAAAGCGCACGAGGAGACCATCCGGGAACAAGCTAAGAGGAATCGCCTGCTAATCGAGACCCACCAAGCCACGGTGAAAAAGCAACAGCAGGTAAACCAGACGCTGCAGCAACAGCTGCAGGCCTTGGCTGCAAGGCCAGAAGGGCCAACAAGTGCACAGTTCACAGCCCGCCAGGTGGTGCAAAGTTCCCTGCGTAAGATGTCCGCGGATGACGACATCGAGGCTTACCTGGGGACCTTTGAACGGATAGCGGAGAGAGAGCAGCTGCCGGTGGACCAGTGGGCGGATGTCCTGGCTCCCTTCCTAACGGGCAAACCGCAAAAGGCCTACTTCGACCTGCGTGTCCAAGACGCCAAGGTCTACCCCAAACTGCGGGGGGAGATCCTGGCCCGACTAGGGGTCACCCTGGCCGTAAGAGCCCAGCGAGTACAAGCATGGGAGTTTGATCCTACCAAGCCGGCCAGGTCACAGATGTACGACCTGTTCCACATTACCAACAAGTGGCTACAGCCGGAGATTCACACAACTGCCCAGGTGGCGGGTGGTCTGTGAGCGTTTTGTGCGGGCCCTTCCCATCAAGCTCCAGCGGTGCGTGGGGTACACCGACCCCAAAAGCGTGGACGAACTGGTCGCAGTTGTGGAACGGTACAGCGCTACAGAGGAGTTCGTGTAAATCCTACATACCCTGGGGAATCCGCAGACCTCCACTCGTGGTAAGACTACTCCTGTCCCAAAAGGGGGGTCACGGGTATACGGAAGGGGGAAGAGGCCACCCACCCCAAAACGGGACCCCGTTTCTAAGGCCCGGGACCCCTTAGTCTGCTGGCGGTGCCAAGGACTGGGACATGTGGCGGCACGTTGCCCGGGTAGGGAGGAACCCATGGAATGTGGGTTGGGGAGGCGTACCTCCTGGTTTGCCCGACCGTCATATTCCACTCGGGTTGCTGCTGGGAAGGACCGACGATAGGGCCCTGTAACCGTTAACGGACATTCGGTGCAGGCCCTCCTGGACTCGGAGAGCTTAGTGACCCTTGTGCAAGCCCGACTGGTGAGCCCAGATCAACTACTCTCACGCCGGATAAGGGTAGTTTGTATCCATGGGGACACCGGGGACTACCCCACTGCCATACTGGCAATAGAGACTGCCTGTGGGGTCACACAACATGAGGTGGCCGTTGTGACCAGTTTACCTCACAGCGCAGTTATTGGCTGTGACTTCCCTCTGTTTTGGGATCTGTGGGAAAATAAAACTTGGAAAATGTATGATGATGTACCTGCTGTAAATAACGTGTGTCAAACCAGTGATAATATTGAACCTGTGCCTTTTCCCTTGTCGGTCCTGGCTGGAGACCCAGAGGAGACCCCATCTGAGTTAGAACTCTCCTCCTTGCCAGTCTCGAGAGGGAATTTTGGCACAGAGCAAGTGAGGGACCCTAATCTGGGTAACTCTTGGAAAAGTGTAAAGGTCATTGATGGGAGACCACAGGAACCGGGGGAGGAGTTGGTCTATCCTCACTTCGCCGTACGGGATAATTTATTGTACCGGGTGAAAAGGACACCAACAGAAGTGCTGGAGCAGTTGGTGGTACCCCGGACGCAAGTCCGTATGGTCTTAGAACTGGCACATTCCCATGTGTTGGAGGGACACTTGGGGGCGAAGAAAACTAGGGAGCGGGTGGAGCGGAACTTCTACTGGCCCGGCATCTACAAGGCAGTGGAAGAGTTCTGTCAGTCCTGCCCGGAGTGTCAGGTCCACGCCCCTAGACCCCATTTCCGGAGTCCATTGGTTCCTCTTCCCATTATAGAGGTACCATTTGAGCGGATTGGCATGGATCTGGTCGGTCCCCTCCCTAAATCGGCTAGAGGGCACCAACATATCCTAGTCGTACTGGATTATGCCACCCGCTACCCCGAGGCTATAGCCCTCAGAAACACCTCCTCTAAAGGGATAGCTAGAGAGCTGTTTCAGCTATTCACCCGTACCGGGATCCCCAAGGAGATCCTGACCGATCAGGGCACCCCGTTTATGTCCAAGGTGCCCAAAGAGCTATGCCGTCTGCTAAAAATTGCCCACCTGCGCACCTCCATGTACCATCCCCAGACCGATGGTTTGGTTGAGCGCTTTAATAAAACCTTAAAGGGCATGTTAAAAAAGGTGGTGGACAAGGATGGTAGGGATTGGGACCACCTGTTGCCCTATCTTATGTTCGCCATCTGTGAAGTCCCACAGCCATCCACGGGGTTCTCTCCATTCGAGCTGCTATATGGGAGACATCCCCGAGGGCTCCTGGACATAGACAGAGAAACCTGGGAGCAAGAGGAAACACCTTACAGAAGTGTCATAGAGCATATAGCTGACATGCAGGACAGGATCGCGGCAGTGATGCCTATTGTAAGGGAGAACATGCTACAGGCCCAGGAAGCCCAGGCCCGGGTTTACAACAGGACCGCAAGAGTCAGGTCTTTTCAGCCCGGGGACAGGGTGCTCGTACTTGTCCCAACTGTAGAAAGCAAGTTTCTAGCCAAATGGCAAGGCCCCTATGAGATCTGTGAACGGGTGAGTGAGGTGAACTACAAGGTTTTCCAGCCAGGGAAAAGAAAACCCTACCAGATCTACCATATTAACCTCATCAAACCCTGGAAGGACCGAGAAAGCCTGGTGGCTGCAAGGGGAGTCAGGGAAGTCCCAAACAAGGAGTTACCCCCCCGTCCGTATCGCGGAGTCCTTGTCAGAGGTCCAGAGACAGGAGGTCAGGGAGTTCCTACGAGGAACCGAGGGGTCTTCTCTGAACTGCCTGGCCGGACAGATGTCATCCAACATGACATTGTCACTGAGCCTGGCCCAAAGGTGCGGTTGAGACCCTACAGGGTATCAGAAGAGGTGAGGAAAATGCTAGCCCTAGGGGTAATAGAGAAGTCCCAAAGTGGGTGGTCGAGCCCCATCGTGATTATTCCTAAGCCAGATGGTAGCTTGCGGTTTTGTAATGATTTCCGCAAGTTGAATGAAATCTCCAAATTCGATGCCTACCCCATGCCAAGGGTCGACGAGCTGATCGAGAGGTTGGGACCAGCGAGGTATATGACCACCTTAGACCTCACCAAAGGGTATTGGCAGGTTCCCCTCACAGATCAGGCCAAGGAGAAAACGGCATTTTCCACCCCAGAGGGACACTTCCAGTACGTGGTCCTTCCCTTTGGTTTACATGGGGCCCCTGCGACCTTTCAGAGGCTAATGGACATAATCCTGCAGCCGCATAAAAAAATACGCCACCGCATACCTGGATGATGTGGTGATCTATAGTGCCGATTGGGATTCCCATCTGGTGAAGGTGCAAGTGGTTCTAGACGCGATAGGGGCCGCTGGGCTAACGGCCAATCCACAGAAATGTGCGATAGGGCTAGAGGAGGCTCGCTACCTCGGCTACAACATCGGCCGAGGGGTCATAAAACCCCAGGTAGACAAGCTTGAAGCCATTCAGAATTGGCCCCAACCTGTGTCCAAGAGAGCGCATGCAGGAGAGGAAATACCCCTGCGGAGCAGAGAGCGAGTGCTCCGTGCTCAGCAGTGGACTCCGGGCGGCTGCAGACTGGCGGCCGTCCGGAGTTTCCGGCACAGGCAGAGTGTGTCATCTAGCTGCGTGCGTGGCCTGATGACATCACCCGCCTGTGCCGAGAAGACCGAGGAGAGCGCGCAGGAGACGGAGCAGCGGGGAGCGAGGTAAGTGGGTGTTTTTTTGTTTTAAAACCCTTCCTATACCTGCCTATAACCTGTTTAGGGGGGACCTATAGCCTGCCTATAACCTGCCTAGGGGGATTTATACCTGCCTATAGCCTGCCTGGGGGGACTTATACCTGCCTATAATGACCTACACCTGCCTATATCGACCTATACCTGCCTATAACCATAGGTTACTATGGGCAAAAGAGTGAGTTTTAGACCTAAACAGTTTCATACATATGGCCCTAAATGTTTTGCCATAAAGACCATTGTTATGTTTGGAGGAAAAAGGGAGAAGCTTGGAAGTCTAGGAACACTATCCTAACTGTGAAACATGGGGGGTCGCAGCATCATGTTGTGGGGTTGTTTTGCTGCAGGAGGGACTGATGCACTTTACAAAATAGATGTTACCATGAGGAAAGGAGATCATGTGGCAATACTGAAGCAACATCTCAAGACATCAGCCAGGAAGTTAAAGCTTGGGCAAAAATGGATCTTCCAAATGGCCCGAAGCATACTGCCAAATGGATTACAATGTGGCTTAAGGATAACCAAGTTAATGTTTTGGAGGGGCCATCACAAAGCCCAGATCTCAATTCTATTGGAAAATTATGTGCAAAGCTTAAAAGGCAGGTGCGAGCAAGGCGAGCTACAAACATGGCTCAGTTACACCAGTTCTGTCAGAAGGATTGGGCCAAAATTTCTACCAACTATTGTGAGAAGCTCGTGGAAGGATATCCAAAACGTTTTACCCAAATCATACAGTTAAGGGCAATGCTACCAAATACTAATGAAATGTATGTAAACTTTTGACTTTGCAGAAAGTAATAAAAATTCTTTAAAAAATTCTCTCTCTTATAATTCTGGCATTTGGGAAATATAAATAAGCTTGGTAATCCCAATTGACCTACAACGGGTAAAGTTTATTATGATTTCATGTCAGATAGTGAGAAAAACAAGTATATGTGTCTTTTTATATAGTGTATGTAAACTTCTTGTTTTAACTGTGTGTATATATATTTTTATGTGTATATATATATATATATATATATATATATATATATATATATATATATGTATATATATATATATATATATATATATATATATATAAAATAGAAAAAATCCACGGCACTCCAAGATAGATTCAAACAATAAGGTAGTTTTATTCCTCTATGCTCAAAAGAGCGAAGTTTCAGCTCCCTCACAGAGCCTTTGTCAAGCAATGTGTATAGTGACAACATAGGTTATTTATAGTACAAACAATTAGACCTCAATAGAGGTAAATAAACATTGTAGTACAATGTGTAAACAAGTATATACATCAATACATTTAGATACGTATCCGTGATCAAAGTGCAGGTGCATATAATTAACAGGATCTAATCTCTAACAATGTAAAGATCCATATAAGCAAAAAAATACATAATAATACAGTAACAAGGAGGCGGGGAACATAATCAAACTCACATGCTGTGGATCGCACAGGTCCGAGGCACTCGGAGTCCTAGAGAGTAAACTGCGCATGCCCAAAAGCACTTCATTGATTGAATAGAAGGTTACTATAGAAACCCAGTATCACAAGCTCCAGCGCTATGTCGCGCATGCTCAGTGTGATTGTTGGAGCGTATAACAACAGCGCTTACTAGGAAATGCAGCAAATAGAGGGAGAACTCAAAATGCAGGAGAAACACAACACTGGTAATAAAGGGGAACGGGATGTGCAGCAATCCATCCCAAAAGGGAGAGAGAGCTACACCACCTATGGACACAGAGCGATCAACGGCCCACAAATGTGGGTCGGATCCCCCAGCATCCAAATTCCCCCTAAACCAAGTGATGGCGCACTCCAGCACCATATCTCAACTGCATATATCTTCCCACTCGTTTACAACAATTAACAAATGAGTAAGATATCGGATACTTCTGACAGATAGATAGAGTAGATCCAAGGCGTACTCCAACGCCTAATAACAAAAGTAAACCATGTGACAAAAAGATGATGTTACGTAGGCATGAGGGCATACCAACCTCCTTGTTCATCCTCAGAAAAATCTAAAGATGAAAAAACAAACAATAATTAATAAAGTACAAAATATATAAAAAAAATAAAATACATAAAAATAAACATACACTAAGTACACGGATGAAGCGGGGACAAATTCAATAGAATAAGATGAAAGGGATGGCATTATCTCATATTATGTGAAATGAAGAAGTCTACATTTAGACCCCTCGGTTTCAGTGTTTTTAACTGAAAGATCCACTCTATTTTTTTGCTTATATGGATCTTTACATTGTTAGAGATTAGATCCTGTTAATTATATGCATCTGCACTTTGATCACGGATAAGGAACTAAATGTATTGATGTATATACTTGTTTACACATTGTACTACGATGTTTATTTACCTCTATTGAGGTCTAATTGTTTGTACTATAAATAACCTATGTTGTCACTATACACATTGCTTGACAAAGGCTCTGTGAGGGAGCTGAAACTTCGCTCTTTTGAGCATGGAGGAATAAAACTACCTTATTGCTTGAATCTATCTTTGAGTGCCGTGGATTTTTTCTATTTTGTATTTTGGAACTTCTTGTATCAGAAGCATTTGCTGCTGGCACCCTTCCTCTATTTTCAACCTTTTGCCACATTTCAGGCTTCAAACATAAAGATATAAAATTTTAATTTTGTTGTGAAGAATCAACAACAAGTGGGACACAATTGTGAAGTGTAACGAAATTTATCGGAAATTTTAAACTTTGTAAAAAAGAAAAAAGA
>JAODAL010068163.1:0-16934 GCA_025379985.1 Phyllomedusa bahiana
ATTAAAAAAATTAGATAAGGGCGTCGATGCAGAAACGCTAGCTTCCAAACATAAAGGAACATATCCCTGCTTAAATTGTCAATATTGCAATGCGATTATTAAAGGCCCATATGCAACACTCGCATCAAAAGGGAATAAAACCTTTTTGAAAGTTTTTTTTACTTGTGATACTAAAAGGGGTGGTTCCCTGAAACATTGCACGCCCAGGTGCAGCTGCCCGTCTGTCTATGTTTTTCCACTATTGCAAGTCTTAGAATGGAGGACGCTGCTGGAGATTAACTACTAAATTAGATAAGTTGCCACGAACTATGGGCGACATGTATGAACGGGCTTTTCGCCTGTTTTTTGGCGTATACTGCGCCTCCCGGCCCGAATCCCCCTGTCGGATGCGGAGATCCAGTGTTAGGCGCAGCGTTCGCCACTTTAAGCTGCGCACCGCATGAAGGGGCGGGCAAGGGGCGCGGTGTGGGCGCGGTGTAGGCGTTCCGGGGCGGGACGGGGCCCGCGCTCGAAAAACTCCGAGGAATGTACGATCGCGAGTCGGCAAAGCGAGGCGCAGTGCAGCGTCGGCAGCTCCGACAGTCAGACCTGGTTTATTTTGGTCAAAATTGGCTCCGGGCGGCGAAGTGAAGCGGATCGGAACATGCGAGGAATCAGATAGAAGATCGCAAACAGAAATCTCGGCGCTCCGCTCCGTGCAGCAGGAGTATGATTCCGAAAAAAATCGCCTTTATAAAGGCGGAAAAACAGTGTCAGAAAAGAGCTCAACCTCAAAAAAAAAAAAAAAAAAAAAAAAAATCACTTTCCAAAAATCTAGAACGGCGCAATATCAAGAAATCGGATATTGGAAATTGCCGGGAAATACAGTAATTCAAATTCTGAAAGCTATTCTCATTGGTCGGCATAAACCCGGCCAATCAGAATAGGAGCGACAGTGAAACCATTAAAACCTATGGAGAACTATTGACCAATCAAATTCAAAGGCGGGACAGTTCAAAATACAGTAAAAATGCAGAAAAGAGCTGATTGGTTGAGCTAGCGGGGGCTTAAATAACTCGGCCAATCAGAATAGGAGCGACAAAGACCCATTAAAACCTATGGAGAACTATTGACCAATCAAATTTAAAGGCGGGACAGTTTAAATACAGTAAAACTGCAGAATAGAGCTGATTGGTTGAGCTAGCGGGGGCTTGGCTATCCCAGCCAATCAGAGCGCGAGGTACTTCTCCCATTGTAATCTATGGAGAGATCGGCGCCATGCAATCTCGGCTCTCAGCGCCGTGAGGCATGGAGTATGACTAAAAAAATCATTTTTATTAAGTGTAAAATATTCTCTGAAAAAGAGCTTAAACCTTCTATAAAGCGCGCCCCGACCCGGCGAGCTTCATACATGTCGCCCTATATGCTTAAAGTTATAATTAGCATGCTTTGTATGCACAGTGCACTTTTTACTGTCTTGAAAATAAGAAATAAAAGAAGTTAAGTTGATAATACAATATACCTGCTATGCCTTTTTTGATGCTGTAGTCTGAAGCTATCCATAGCAATCTTTTTGAATCTTAACCAATCCTCATCCAAGAAAGGAAGTTCACAATTATGTATCTCAAAGGTAAATTTCTTACCTATATTATTCACATTTAAAGCCTCCACAAACTTAATAAACGACGCCTCCGTGCCCTGCCACATGAAGACATCGTCTATATAACATCCCCAAAAGAGTATCCCCAGAAGATGTATATACTTCCATTTCCTCACCGAACACGGGGGTCCACTCCTATCAGCCCAAGAAGTGATTAGCATATGACGGAGCACAGGGTCTACCCATCGTCGTCCCCCTGAGCTGGTGGTAGACCTCACATCCAAAGGGGAAATAGTTTTTTTTCATATTAATTCAAGAAACTGTAGGACAAAGATATTATGGTTCCTATGTTGTCTTCCTCTAGTATTCAAAAAAGATTCCACAGTAACTAGTCCCCAATTATGTGGGATGTTACTACTTATTTAAGTGATTGTACAGGTTAGGGTGATTGGAACATGAATGTTAAGAATACTCTGTAATATATATCGCTGCTTATCATTGATACTGTACTGATATCTTTATATTGGCTATCTAAACTTAGGGCTTGGCCATTTGTATTCTGGCTACTTTTTTGGGGTTACTATCTTTCTCCTTCATGTCTGATTAGGGATTATGTCTAATTTGTTTAAAAATATAACTTTTTTAGCTGCATACTGTATATTTTTAGAGACCATGATTGTAGAGCCTATTATGGAATGATTTATCTTTATGGTGCTATAGGCTAAGAATTTTCTGGTAGGTGTGTATAATAATTTTTTATGTATGCATCTGGCCATTTTAATATGTATACCAATGTGGCCTTGTGTGATCGGTATGATGAAATTATGTCTTGACCTGGCAGACTTATTTTGGATGCCTTATTTTGGGTGCCGTGTGGGTGCCTTAAGTTGGTATTGATATTGAGACCGAATGCTATGTTAAGCTTGAGCGCATGCGCGGGATGTTATCGTACATGCGGGAGAGCGAGTATCTATGCGAGAGGTCTCTGGTTACTACTGTGCACTACTGTTCCTATTCACACGGGACTTGACGTACGGAGCTTAGACTGTCGGAGCGCACTCCATGACAACCTGGAGATGTTGCGCATCACAGCCACGAGCACGCCGCAAACAATGATACAGACATTAGGTGGATAATTTAGCGGCGCGCATGGTATTTAAGTAGCTAGGTGGGAGTGGACTGGGTCAGCAATCAGTATCAGCTAGGCTTCATTGTGAGCAGCATCTTGTACCACTCTGTGTGCCTGTATCTACGACACAGTAGGAAGAACTATGCCTGCATCTATGACACTTTAGGAAGAACTATATGTCCCCTGATAAACTCTCATGTTTATAGTGAGGGGGAAACGTGTTGGGACTGGGATTGACATCTATTGTGAAGAACAGGTTTTACCATGGCTATATAATGCCGTCATTTGCTAAATAAGTATGCTTATGTGTTTTTTGTGGTGCTGGCTATAGGTTACAGTACTGTATAGGGATTGTTTAGGATGAGCCACTGATAGGTGGGGCTGCCCTTTTTGGGGCGATTGCACTGTCTGTTTTGAGGGATATTTAAGGGCATTGTAACAGGGCTAGAAGATTTTGAAAATTTACCAGACCTTGAAGTTCTAACCCTTATTTGATTATTTGTATCTATTGATGTATTAATAATATCCCTATAACTGCAGCATTTATGTTCACTCTAATGGATTTTTTGCTTGGTTATCTGAGATTAAAGGTTATATTCCCATTGAAGGTGAACCTGGGTTGATGCCAGCTAAGTCCTGGAAAGAGGCTGCCCATTATACCATCAGGACCACAGATTGCGTGCAGACATACAAAGTTACTGAAAAAAATCTCAAGAAGGAAGAAAAGCACAAGGATACTGCTTACTTCCTGAGATGACTTGTAAATCCTAGTGAGGGTTGAAGAAGCATAGAATCTTCCCCATTATAGAAACTGTCCTGCACTGCACACTTGTCACTCCTGCTGCAGGTGGCTGAAGAATGCACACAAGTGAAGCTGTAGTGCTTTGTATTCCAAGCTGACAGAAGAATGTTGAAGAATTCATCTGTATGCTAAAAGTCTGGCACAAGTAAAAGTCTGTAGTCACCCCCAACCATCTTTGTCTCTTGCTCTTTGTGGCATAAACAACATTAAGGACACCCCAAGTATCATCAGCAGCAGAGGATGGCTATGCCAGGGTGTACCTTAGTGGACAATAGCATCAAACTAGCATAGGGTGCACCCTCTCTCCACTCTATCAGCCCTAGAGAATAAGGGAGAAATGGTTAAGGCCTACTTTGGACCCGGTAAAAAACTATTCCTATCCTCTCCTCTGCTAACCCTTGGCTGCAATTGTTTTTGGGACTGTAAGGCTAGAACCAGCAGCTACCAAGGCTGCCCTTAAGGGTGAGTTTACACGGTAAAGACCAAATACCGGTATTTGGTCTTTTTTTGGAACACAGGGGGACGGCTTTTGTCCACAGTTTACGGGTTCAAGCCCTCCCCTTTTACACCCACATGTTCATGTTTCGCCTGAAAAACAGGCGGTAGAATGAACATGTTCTAAGTTTTTCCGACTGCCGGCGGTGAAAAAAACATCTGCCAGAAATTCCGTGCAGTGGGGCCTGCTGCATGGATTTTCCATTAAAGCCAATGTAAAAGGTTACAGTCGGTTTACAGACAGCTTTCAAATCCGAAAAACGTCTGTAAATCGGACTGAAAACCTATGCTGTGGGCACATGCCCTAAGTGTCACCAGAAAAGGGCGCTGCAGTCAGAGAGGAGAAGAGGGAGGACCCGGAGGAGAAAAAGACCGGGGATACAGGGAGGAAAATTCATGCAGAAAACGGACATAAGAGAGAGCAGAGGAAGACATACTGAGGTCCTCTGATTGTAAATGTAGCCACACTAACTTTGTATTTCCCCCTCAGCGTAGACGAACCAGAGTCTAGACACCGATTGAAATATGAGGACACGTGAACATAACTTGTTGATGGAGATGGAGATTCCCATCACACAGATTTGCTGTCGAAGTATGTGTCAGAAAATTGAAAGCTGTAGCAGCCAACTCCCAGCGGACACCATTTAGCAGTATTTGAAGTGTGTTGCTGTATCAACTTTCTGTTCCATCTCAGTTAATTAAAACTGTTCACATTCACTGGATTGCATCTTGCCTTCTCTACTCGTTGGTATTACAGGACAACAATTGGATGTTGAAACAATGGAAACTTGTAATTGGTCCCAAACCCGCAAAAATTTCACCCAACATAATGCAAAATGAAGATTAGAGAAAATTAATCAGATCAAGTATTATGGATAAAACAAGTCCTTACATATAACATCTAAAAGAGCTGCTGGAAGATCGAAATCACTTTCTACGTAGATGACAGGAGCTTCTTCGGGTCATGTACTTTATACACAATGTATCAGAAGAAAAAAATGGAGATACACTCACCTGATGTCCACAGGAGTAACTTATCCTGACTCATGAAGAGCAGTACAGAACATGTAGTATCGCACTGTACTCTAGAGAAGCACTATTATACCAACAATCACTGCATGTACTTCACTAATACAGATGTCTTACCAGTAAAATGTTCATGATAATTGTTTGGATCTTCCAGTCAATCACATCTGCCATAGATCAGCAGGATCTGTGACATTGTATCTTGAAACCACACTCAACATACAATGTCCCAGGAAAACAATTGTATGTTGAAAATTTGTATCCTGAGGTCAATGTAACATGAAGGATCACTGTATAATTAATGGGCGTTCTCACCATGTTTCACAGCCAGCTTCAGGCTCACACTCTCTGATTAGGCTGTTAGTGGCTCTCTAGCAGTGATTGGCATATCAGCTATGATATTCATAGCTGATCTTGTTATAGTAAAATGACTGCTAGAAACTTAGAAACTGTAGTACACAAGACTATAGAGCTCTAAGGCTTAAAACTTGTCATTAACCTAGGTAAACAAGCTTCTGCGCTGGAATTTGGACTCAGCAGGGAGTGACATAACCATGGTCGAACTGTTGCTTAAAACAATCAGATAAGAGAAAGCATAAGAAGAGGTGGTCAGTAACCAAGAGAAACGTATGTACACTAGCAGTACATAAAATCTTCTTTATCTCCTGAACAAAGCAAAATCAGAACAGCAATATATTTGGTAACAGTTTTCATTACCTTTCTCTATATGTTAAAAGCTAATCATTGTGGTAAGAAAACCACTTTAAATGTAGAGGCTGGGAGATTTTCCCAGAGTATATGCCAACATAATAGTAAAATGTGGTTTGAACAGAGCTTAACTCATTTACATACATGTGAGATTTGTCCCAGTAGGGAATTTATGAATTTTATTTTATGAGGGTATTATTTTTACAGAGCCAGAAGAAGGTGTAGACTGACAAAGTGCCTGTTTAATGTGGCTCTCAGAGATTAGAACAGGAGAGACTGTATTATTAGACTGTATTATTATTCCAAAAAACAACAGCTCGTTGTTATAGGTTGTGTATTGTATTGCAGGTCTTTTCAAAAATACGAGGGAAACCAGAGCGGTTTTATGGCAGTACTAGCGCAAACCAGCAGAACCAGTTCACAGAAAATATTTATTTCTCAAATTAATAGCATAATATGTCGGGCAGCCTTCTATTCCTGTATAAGTCAAATTATAAAGCCATAAACCCAGCATCAACAATATTCTGTCCTTTGATGTCTTCATTGTTTTTGATAAATGGATAAATAGATGGCTAAAAGATATGCATTCTCATATTTTCATTCTGGGAGAGAAGGTGCTTTTCATCATGCAAATCACTTAATATACATGGGCAATGCCACAGCTACCTATTCAAAAAAGTCACAGTGAGAATGTTGCCAATGGCTAAAATGTAACTTTTAATTTCTCACTTAAAATTTACTAGCTCAAATTTTACATGGATCCAAAGCTACCTGGCATTCACATAACCATATATGCAATGAGTACACTGTACACAAAAGTGAATGCACCCCTCACATTTTTGTAAATGTTGTATTATATCTTTTCATGGGACAACACTGAAGAAAGATATGATACTTTGATAAAGCTTCCCCTGAGGAAGCAACTGCAAAATATGCAGATTACTACCATGGGTAATACTAATTACGTAATTTTTTTTTGTTCCTCTCCTCTATGTTTACATAGGTTACTATGATGCTTACTACGTTGTACTGATGAGTGTGAGTTATATATGTCTTATATATCATTAATTATCTCTCCCACTTTTAAGTGTCAGTTTTTGTTATCGTCTCTTGTTGTTTCAAACATTATTATTACATTCTTGTATTTTTCTTCAATAGTAAAAATTTTTGTATGCCACATAGTTCTATTTTTCTTTATTTTGTTATTACTCTATATTTAGGAGTGATATTTTTCCCTCCTCCCTTTTTTGGGATATTTAGTACTTATTTGGAGGTATAGTGTACCTTCACCAATATATCTGACCAAAGAATGCTTTCAGAGCTCTTTTGGTTATACACAGCCATCAATGTCTTAACCGCTGGCAAAAAAAGTACACCCCTAAGTGAAAATGGAGCTTCACATGTTGCAGCCACTGGAATCCTCTTTCACTCATCCATGACGACATCACAGAGTCGGTGGATGTTAGAAACCTTGTGCTACTCCGTCTTCCGTTTGAGGATGCCACAGAGATGCTCAATAGTGTTTAGGTCTGGAGACATGCTTCGCCAGTCCAACAACCGTACCCTAATTGTAGCTCCCCACAACCGGCAGCACTCATGCAGCCCCAAACTATGACACTCCCTCCACCATGCTTGACTGTTGGCAGGACACACTAGTTTTTTTCCTGGTTTCCACCACACATGCTTGACACCATCTAAACCAAATTAGCTTATCTTGGGCTCATCAGACCCCAGGGCCAGGTTCCAGTAATCCCAGTCCTTAGCCTGCTTGCCTTCAGCAAACTGTTTATGGCCTTTCTTGTGCATCATCTTTAGAAAAGATTTCCTTTTGGGACAACAGCCATGCAGACCAATTTGATGCAGTGTGCCACATATGGTCTGAGCACTGACAGACTGAAGCCCCTCCCACCCTTTAACCTCTGCAGAAATGCTGGAAGCACTCATATGTCTCTACTGGAAAAGACAATCTCTAGATATGTCACTGGTCACATGCACTCAACTTCTTTGGTCGACCACGTCGAGGTCTGTTCTGAGCGGTTGTTAAACCACTGTATGGTCTTGAGCACTGGGCTGCAACTCAGTTGCTTGGTGATGGTAATCTTCTTTTAGCCTAAGCCATCTTTATGTAGAGCAACAATTCTTTTTTTCAGATCTTCAGACATTTCTTTGTCATGAAGTGCTATGTTGAGCTTCCAGTGACCAGTGTCAGACAGTGTGAGAGCAATAACACCAAATTTAACACACTTGCTCCCCATTTACAACTAAGACTTTGTAACACTAACAAGTCACATGACACCATGGAGGGAAAATGGCAAATTGACCACAATTTGTCCATTTACAATTGGAGGTGCACTCACTTTTGTTGCTAGTAGTTTAGAAATTGATGGTTGTGTACTGACTTATTTTGAGGGCACACCAAATGTACACTGTTATACAAGCTTTACATTGTATCAAATGTCACATCTTCAGTAGAGTTCCATCAAAAATTATAATAAAATATTTACAAAAATGTGAGGGGTGTATTGACTTGTACTTGTACTCGTGAACTACTGTAAGTGAGAGAAACCACTAAATTTCTGATAGATGTTGTCACTTCTTAGTCTTCTAAACATCAAAGCTTCCTCTGGCCCTGTGGTAGTGGGTGGGATGGGGGGGAAAATATACAGACAACGTAAATGTGGTAAATGTGGTAGAAAGAAAGTATGTAGTTTCGCCACTGCCAATCAGCAACAGCAGTCCATGGCCAGCGTCCCCATGTAAAACTCAATACTTCCAAATACCGATGTGGTGCTGAGTGGCAATAACAGGAAAATAACAAATCAATAGTGGAAGGATGAATAATATACACGGCACTCACCAGGTCATAAAAATCTTCATTTATTGCAGCAACTTGTTGCTCCAGAGGGACAAAACAGAAGATATGTCCTCACTAACAAGGCGCACAAACGCCTTCCCCCTTGGGTTTCTGGGTTTTTTTGAGTATTTAGTGTGCCAGGTAGATTTTAAGGGGGCAAAATTTTTTTAAAATAAAAATTTCTAAAAACAATAAAAATTAATAATACTTAGACCGGGTAAACTTAGACTAAATAGTCTAAATTTCACCAAAAATTATAAACCCTGTTGAAAAATTTTCTGGTGCATGTTCGGACTGTCTACACCTTCTATTAGTTTGCTTACTTTATGTCACTAATTGTGCCAAAATTTTAGTGCTTTTTTTTTGGGATTTTAAACCCCGCAAGCTAAGCAAATGCCCTTTTTTTCCCAAACCCCACTTCATTTTTACGGGCCCAAAGGGGCTTTTTGCTCCGTGTTTAGAAACTACTATCTAAAACACATAATAAGTAGTGTAAATTACATTCTGGTGCAATTACCATAATGTGCCTCAATGTAGTCATTAATTCAAAAACTATCTACTGTACAACCTTATTTTTGAATAAATATAAATGTATAACACATTGCAGGAGACCTGTGAAAAGGAAAGACAGAAGAGATGTCCATTGCAATCACTTTGATATTGTCCCATTTCTTAAATAAATGATAGAAGGATTTTGATTTTTTTAAAAAATGGTCAAAACCCCAAATTTTTTCTTTTCCCAGTTTAAAAAATTTAAATTCCTCTTTTTGAAAAATGTTGTGGCTTATTATTTAATGCACTTATCCAGGTTCAATGAATAAATAAGCGCATGCTGTCAAACTAAACTATGTAAAATGGCTTAGTAAATACATAAATAAATTATATAATAATACAATTCTATAATATATTTCCACCACCCATTTGTGGATGAAACTAGTGTGTTTATAGATACACTGTTTTTGATCTGGCATTTAAATGAATAACTATACATTTCTTGGTAGGATAGGTATGGGGTTTAATCTATTTGCCTGTCTGTCATCACAAAGTCATTTCCTTTATTTTAAAAAAAACTCCAAGAGATGTTGAATCTAGAGACTGCATAATTGTTAACTTGAATACTTTGTACGCAGGCCAAAAATTTTATGTTTCATGCGACCGTGAATGCGAGACCAGCTGTGCATTGGAAAAGGGTGAAAGTGAAAGAAAGAGGGAAAGGGTTTCCTAGGAACCACGTTTTTTTAACCTCCTCTGAAGAATTACGACCATTCAGCTTTCAATGTATAGTCAGCTTCCATTTGTTAATTTGTCATCACTTTCCTTTGTAATAAATCAATGCCTCTGTTATTCTATTTACTGTATTAAAGGAAAATGCGGCATATTTAAAAAATTCTCGAATACTGTTTTACTTATCTTCCACTGCTTTTTAAATTTATTTTTTAATGGGAACTTTGTCACACACCCTTTAGATTTTTTAGTTTTGATTTTCCTGATTTCGCCCATGGGCCCCTTTTAATAAACCCTGTATTTGTTAGAAGGGGGAAGGGAAAGGGGACTTCTCCCCCCTTTTTGAACAAAAAAAATTAAAATCAACTCTCAGTTCCCCTTCCCCAATTCTGCTGTCAGGGATATTCCCGGTTGGCCCCCCATACAAATTCCCCTTTTCCCCACCCCAAAAATAGGGAAAAAAATGAAAAAAGGGTTTCCCCCATTAAAAAAAAAATATAAATTTTATTAGGAAAACCCTGGGGGTTTTCTTTCCGGGTTTTCCCCTAAAACCCTTTTTTTCCACCCCTTTTGGGTTTTTTCAGTCCAAGACACAACAGTAGGAAAATTCCCCCCCTCCTCAAAAAAAAATTTTAAAAAATGAATTTTTTGGAAAATGGGTGGGTTTGGGGGAAAAAGGGGCCTTTCCCCCCCCCCCAGGAGAAACCCAAAAAAACCCCAAAGGGGAAGATTTTGGGGGACTTTACAGGGGAAAACGGGGCCGGGGGGTTTTTTATTTTCCAAAATTTTACTTTTTTTCCCCCCTTTTTGCCCAAACCCTTACCCTAAAAAAAATTTTTAAAAATTTTTTTTTTTAAAGTGGGGGGACCCCAACCCCATCAAATCTTAAAAATTTCCCGAACATTAAAAATTTCAAACCTTTCCAAAAAAAAAAAAACCCCTAAATAAAACCCCCCAATTGGTTTTTTAAAAAAAAAGCAGTTGGGGGACCAGTTTAAACATTTTTAATAGGGACAAGGGGTTTTTTTAGAGGGGTAAAAAAAAACCATTCTAGAAAGTTTCTCCAAAAAAAGGAAAGTTCCCCCAAGGGATTTTTTAAGGGGGGAACCTTTTTTTAATTTTGGGTTGGTTTTTTGAAAAAAATGAAACCCAAAAAAATTAAAAGGTAAGTTTTTGTTTGAAAGAAAATTTTTTTGGTTTTAAGATAAAATTTTTTTTTTTTGATTTTTTTGAAAAAATAATTTAAAAATTTTTAAAGGGAAATTTCCCCCCAAAGAAAAAAAAAAAAAAATTTTGGGGGGAAGTTTTACCCCAAAAATGCTTTTCAATCCGGGGTTTTCGGGTTAAAAAATGGGATGGGGAAAAAAACGGTTTTGAACAATACCTAATTTTTAACCACCCAATTTAAAAAGGTTTAAGGGGGCCAGGGGGGCGAGGCATAACAAAATTTTTTGGAAAACATAAAAAAGTGGGTTTTTTTACCCCACAAATTGGATTGGGAAAAAAATTTTTAATTTTAAAACCCCTAAAGCCAGTTTTTTTTTCCGGAAAGAATCACATTTTTAAAAAATTTTAAAAAACTTTCAAATTTATGTGGGAATTTCAAATTTTTGGGGTAATTTTATAGGGGGGGTTTGGAAAATTGGGGTTTCCATAGGGCCCACAAGAGAAGGGAGGGTCTAATGTGTTCTTAATCTGCCCCCTTTTATGGGGTTTTGGGTGGGGCGGTTGGTTTTTTAAAAAAATTTTAAATTGGGGGGGAGTGGGAAAAAAATGGGGGTATTTTAAGGGGTAAGGTTTGGTTAAGGTTTTGGGAAAGGAATTTTTGGGGGGAAATAATTTGAAATTTTGTGGGGGGATTTAAAAAGGTTTTTGGGAAATTTTTGGGGGGGTTTGGGGTTTATAGGGGGAAAGTATTTATGGGTATTGGGGGGTAAATTTTGGGGGGAAAAAGGGCCGAAAAACAATGTGCATGCCCAATTATTGGGCCGGGTTTTTGCACGGGGTTTACCCCCTATAATGAAAGGGGATTGTAAAAAACTTTTCGAAAAACTGCCACAAATAAGTACACTTTTTTTCCAACTGATTTTTCCCAAATTTATTTCGGAACGTATTTATGATCGCAAACCGAAAAAGTAAATATGTTTTTGAAAAACCCTTTTGGGCATAGCCTAACTGAATAAAATTTTTATTGGGAAAACTTTTCGCGAGTACTAAAAAATCTCTTCTTCAGAAAAATGGTGTTAAAAAAATTTTTGGTTTATTTTAAAAAGGCAGAGTGAAAAAAATACTACAATTCCCCAGTAGTATTTTTAATTTTTTTTTAAAAACACTCACCCGTTGCATTTTATTTTACAAAAATTTTTTTTACTCCTTTGGGTTTTTAAAAAAATTAACCCCCCCGATACCAAGTTTTAATTTTTTTTTTTTTTAAAAGTTAGAAAGGCCCCCATTAAAAAAAAAAATAAATTTTTTTTTGTTGGTTAAAACAATCTTTTTATTTATTACGGTCTTCCCGATAGCCATAAACCCCCTTTTTATTCTTTTTCCCGTTTTAAACCAAAACATGGGAAGGGCCTTTTTTGGGTAAGCCTTTTAAATTTGGGGGGGTTTTCAATGGGGGAAAAATGCAAGTTTTTATTTTATTTTTCGTGTTTGTGTTTTTAAACCCTTTTTTCACTTTCTTTACTTTTTTCCCCAAAGGGGGATTTGTAGGCAAATCGTCAATCACTCATAAAATAAGATCAGCACAGCATTGCGTTGAAAACTGGTCCCAGGGCGACTGTCAATCACCAAACCCAGCTATACCACAACTTTGTGGCAGGGTGCGTCCCGAAACCCCGGGAAGTCTTTTTTTAATTTCCTGGGCTTCTGGTACAGGGCCCGTGCCGTTGCGGGGCCCGATAGCAGATGGGAGGACTCATCCTCCTGTCTGCGGTTTAGTTGCGGCGCCTAAATCTTACGATTCCCCACAATACCCATTTTAATAGGTTTTTTTTTTTGAAGTAAATTTTTTTTTTAAAAATTTTTTTTGTTAAAAAAAATTTGGGAAACGCTCCCTTCTGATAACCATAACTTTTTTATATGTTGTGTACAAGCTGTCAAAGCTTTTTTTTGCGGGATGGGGATGCTTTTTTTGGCATCATTTTTGGCAGAAATTTTCTTTTTTGATCACTTTTTTAAAACCTTTTTTAAAGGGGAGGGTGAAAAAATGCGCAAAACCCCATAGTGTTTTTTATCTCTGTTTTTAACAACGTACAGTGTACATGACATTAGTTTTACTCTGTGGGTTGATTTGACTATGGGGTAAACCAATTTATATAGCTTTTTTATGCTGAAGTGCTTAAAAATGTTTTATTGTGTAAAACAATATTTCTGCATCTTCTGGTAGCCATAACTTTTTCATTTTTTCCCTATACAACGTGAGGGCTTTTTTTATTAGGAAATTTTGCCGTTTATATGACTTTTTGATTACTTTTTATTTCATTTTATTTGTTACAGGATGAATAACAATCGAAATTTTGTGACTTTTTTTGGGGTGTTTATAGCGCTTATCGTGCAGGTTAAATAACGTGACAGAATTATTGGGTAGGTTGTTACACAAGGAGCGATACCGTGTTCCTAGGGAAGCCATTGGCAGCTAAGGGGTAAATCACCCACAACCGGAGTGAGCCGCGGTGGTGGGTGACACAGCATGGGGCCAGCTGTAATATTAAGCTGGTTCCATGTTGTGATCATGTGGGCCCCGCTTGTGAGCCTGGGCGATGTCCAGGATGTACCTGTTAGTCCATTTGCGGGCAGTCACTTCCCATTAGGACGTACAAATACATACAATGTTAGGAAATGATTTAAAGGGTGTTTTCACCATGATGTTTCACAGAGCCTGCCCTTCACAGCCAGCTTCAGACTCCCAGTTCCTGGTTAGGCTGTGGGTGGATCTATGGCAGTGACGGATGTTTCAGCTCTGCTATTCCTACAGAGAAGAAGGCTACAGAGCTCTAATGAGTTAAATTCTGTCAGTAAGAAAAATAGCTCCTGTGCTACTGATAAGACACAGCAGGAAGTGACATCACCATCCCTGCCAAGCTGTTAGAGCAGAAGAGGTGGTCAATAACCTAGGGAAGTTTGTATATAAAAACAGGAGCTAAAGTCTGCTCTAACTCTGAAATGAAAAATAATCAGAACAGCAATGTGTTTGGTAACAGTCTTTATTTACCTTTGCCTACATGTTTAAAACTAATCAATGTGGGAAGAATACTCCTATAAGAAGTACTGATCGACTTGTAATAAGCTGCTCTGCAATCCTAAAAGGCATTTTTCAGCCTATGTAAAAGGACCCTTAAAGTTACGGAACCACACATAAACATTTTCAAGAGCTAGCAATAAACAGATGTATATAGTAAATTGTGTCATTAAAGAGTGGTAAGGTGTACCCCTTTTACAAGCCTGTATTCCCTGGATAATATATAAAGCAGAAAAGGAAATACAAGATTCTACAATTTACACACATTAAAGATGCAAACTCTGCTCCTTGTGATATCGAATGTTCAAAAAAAAATGAACAGGAAAAAGCATTCAATAGTAAAGGACATCTTTTAAGACAAGCTGTTTAACATACGAATGGCTGCTTTCTTCAGTTGTTCACACTTAAAGGGGTTTTGCCACGATGTAATGTTGAAGTGGGATCCTCCAAAATGGGTATTTAATCACTTTTCTAAATATATGTGATTAAAAAAATTGCAGCCTTAAAGAGCTACAGGCTGCCTTACCTCCCCTTAGTTACTTAAAAGCTTGCACTAGATATGACCAGGCAGAGTGACAAGAGCTGCTGGCCGGGCTTGCGCAGAGCACACCTTTGATCTGATGAGAGGGAGCTGAAGAAGCTTTCAAGGAAAAAGGTAGAAATATGTTGTCTTTTGTATACAGAATTCCACTATTTTGTTTTTTGTGAATTATCTGAGTAGATCCTGCTTTATCTGATGACAGGGACCATGAAGGAGCTTTCAAGAGGCTGAAAAAGCTTTCAAGAGGCTGTGGAGAAAGCTGTTGTCATCTGTATACAGAATCCACTAGTTGTAGTTTGATTATTTGAGTGAACATTTCACACGATCCCTTAGGCATGGCTCTGTGCTCTGGCTGTGTCTCTCTCTCTCTTAGCTCAGCATTGCTTTGTTTACGTTTGCTTATTATCAGATAAGGCACATCCTGGCAAAATCCCTTTAATGCAGAATTATGTAGAATTGGCTAATTACCTCTCTGCTATTCTTCATTCATATTGTAAGTTGTATACCACAACAAAAGAACTTACGACTTTATGTACTTCCAATTATAGGTAGTATGATATGTATCTTATTTCCTTTCTGTGGGCTTTTCTTGAAGGGGTTTTCAAATACAGTAATATCATTTAGAGGCCAGAGCATCCTCAGGGCAGTAATGGCAGTTTTTCTGCCAGGGACCCTGCTCAAATGACAAAAAAAGGCCCGCTGAGATGGTGCAAGATAGATGTAACGGTCAGCAGTAGTGGATCCTCTGGACCACCGCAAGCGATGGTATGTGCCACGCCAGGCGTCTAAGTAGGTCTGGTTTTCACCAGAGCCCACCGCAAAGCGGGATGGAATTGCTGCGGAACACTACCAGGTCGCTACCCCTGACGTGACTTGCTTGCAGTGGCAGCCGAGGTGCAGCGTGGTACAAAATCGTGAAGCAAGTTCGTAGTCGGGGACAGGCAAGAAGGGAAGGACAGGCGGCAAAGGTTCGTGATCGAGGGATGGAGGCAAAATGGTACGGTACACAGAATACGCAGAAGACACTATGGGAACGCTTCTCAAGGCTCAGGGCACTATCGATTCGGCAGGGGTAATAGGAAAGCGCAGGGCTTAAAGGAGTTGTCTCACTACAGGCTTTCAGCCTACCTCAGTGTATCTGGCAGCATAGGATTTTTGAATTCAGGGGCGTGCTTCTTGTCTGCCTCTTCTACTCCCTCTTCCTCCCTCCCCTCAGCACACAGACAGCTCTCCTCCTCCAACTGCAGTAATTTCTAAACAGCAGGGGGAAGGCGAGGGGGTTTGCTGCCAGAGTTAACCCTGTGTGTGCCCGCCTAGGGCTGTGGCGGCTTTCCACTGTGGATCAGCTGCACTGTGTGCTGTGGCTGAGCTCTTGCTGCTCCCCTGAACAGGTCAGGAGACGCAGGGGAGAGGCTGATCTATGAGTGTGGAGAGGTTGTGAAGCTGTGTATGCTAATTGCAGAGCAGGGGGGGATGCAATTGTTCCTATACCCCCTGCTTAGCATACAAATCTCCACGGACATCTCAAGCAACAACAAACAAACCCTGTTCTGTGCTGTCCTCTAGTGTTGAGCGATTTTTATCGACAAAGTTGAAATCGGCAAGGTTTTTATGGTGATCGAAATTTCCAGATCATGCGATAATAAGGTTAAAAACTGTGCATCTATCTATTAAGATCGCGCCTTTTTTCGGCGCTTCCTGTAATTTTGGCGGCCAGCAAATGGATTACAGAATATAGCTGGGTGAGATGTGTGTTCGACGTCATTACTGGGATGTGTATGGTTTCTATTGGCTGGAAAAATCACATGACCTCGTTTTAAATAGAACAGCGTTTCCTGTTTCAGCCTCAGTGTCTCTCAGCGTCTCATAGGGATAGGACCTCCCCTCTGCCAGTGGCCAAACAGCTCAGAGAAATTAGTATATTTCTGCAAAGAGAAACTCTACTATTTGCTGTGATCCCTTTCCCAATTTTTGTTAGATTAGGGATTTGAACATTTTATGTAGTTAGCTAGAGAATTTTAAAGCAGAATTACCACTGTAAATTCACGGCGGTGGGAGCGGGGGGGGGGGGGGCATGGGCGAACACAGACAGCTCTATCTATAAAGAACACGGATAAAGTTCACCAAGACTTAGTGTAGACATTGTAGTGGAATATCTTTATTATTAACAGTTTGCAATTGAAATATTTCCTGGATATTGGGCAGCCTTAATTTATATTGGATTAAACATCATTTTCAAGTAACTGCGGTCTCTTTGTTAGCTGCAAAACTCCACTTTATTTTCAGTATACATTTTAGATAGGTGTTCAATTTTACCAATTAACCACTGTGAC
>JAODAL010068164.1:0-16934 GCA_025379985.1 Phyllomedusa bahiana
AGTAAAAGGCCCACAGCATCTATTGCCTTGCTACGACAGCCGAAAAATCACCATCCGCAGAGGGGTGACTTTTGGCCTACCCCCTTACCCCGCTACCGGTCCAAAATGGGGGCCTTTTTCCCCGCGCGAAGGGAGGACAGACTCATATACTATAAAAGGAAATCCTCCTAATCAATGGCCGCGCCTTCGCATCATCCCTCCTCTACATGTCTGACTGGGGGGTTCTTGGGGCTCACGTAAACTGCCCTGGTGCGGGGGAAGGGGGGGGTTAGGACATACCAACTCAATCACACAACCTAAGTCTGGGGTCACTATAGCACTTTTTCACCTCCTATGAGGGGGGCATCGCCAGCAGCACACAGGACCTAGCAACCCGAAACAACAGGTGGGGGGCCTACAGACACACCTGCCACCCCCTTAGAAGATCCCTGGGCTACTGGGGAGCCAAACTGGGTGTGTGGCACAACTTTCCCAGTTTGCAGTGGAGAACTGTCCGCCCGGCCCTAGTGTGTCACAAGCGGGTGTTTTGTGCGGGGGGGGCAATCGTTCTCCCAAAGGGGAACCCCTTTTTCCCGGACCCCCAACTGTTCTTTTGCCATCTGTGGCCTACCCCGTTTTTGCCCCCTCCAGAATGTCTTGTGCCCCGCTACCTCATCCCGCTCTGCCTGACCCCCACGTGTCATTGTGCCACCTGGGCCTATCCGTTTTTGCCACCCCCCAGAATTTTAAATTTTGCATGTCTGCCCATGCCTGCGCCGTGATCTCCCCTCTGTCATTTTGCAAATCTGTGCCTACTCCATTTTTTTCCACCTCCAAATGTCATTGTGCCCCTGCGACCTCAGTTTTTCTGCCCTGACCTCCACACTGTTCATTGTCCACTCTGGCCACCCATTTTTAAAACCACCTCCAAATGTCATTTTGGGCCCTGTCGACCCAGCTGCGCGCGTGACCTCCACACTGTGCATTGTCCCCTTTCTGACCTCATGCTGCTGCTGCCGTGACCTCCACACTGTGTCGTTGTCCACTCTGGGCCTACTCCTGTTTTTGCCACCCCCCAAATGTCCTTTTGCCACTGCTGACCTCATGCGCGCTGCTGCCGTGCCTCCACACTTGTCATTTTGCCACTCTGTGGCCTACTCCTGTTTTTGCCACCCCAGAATGTCATTGTGCCATGCCGACCTCATGCTCGTGCCATGACCCCCACTGTGTCATTGTCCACTCTGTGCCCCACTCCGTTTTTGTCACCTCCAGAAGATTGTCCCCTTCAAACCCCATCGCTGCTGCCGGGACCTCCACACTGTGCGTTGTGCCACCGTGGCCTACTCCTGTTTTTTGGCCCCCTTTTCCAAATTTTGTAAATGTCCCCACTGTCTGACCTCATGCTGTTTGCTGGGGGCTGCTGCCGTAACCAAAAACACTGTGCCCATTGTGCCACTCTGGGGCCCCTTACTCCTTTTTTTTTGCCCTTCCAGAATGTCATTTGTGCCATTTCCCCCTTAACCCCCATGCTGTTGCTCCTCCCCTTTCCCCTCCACACTCTGTCTTTGGGGCCCAACCCCCGGTGGTCTACCCCTTTTTTTTTCCCCCTCCAAATGTCATTTGCCTCTGCCCGACCTAAAGTTTGCTTTTGTGGCTGCTCCCCGTAACCTAAAACACTGTGTCATTGTCCCACTTTTGGACCTACTCTTTTTTTGCCCCCTTTCCAGAAGGGCCCTTTGTGCCCTGTCGGGAACCTCATGCTGCTGCTGTGGCGGGCTCCCCGTGACCTACACACTGTGTCATTGTGCCACCCTCTAAACCCCCATGCTGTTGCCCTCCCCGTCCCCTCCACACTCTGTCATTTTTTTTTTTGCCACTTTTTTCCTACCCATTTTTTTTTGCCACCTCCAGAATTTTCTTTGTGCCACTGCCCTAAACCTCATGCTTCTGGCTCGGGCCTGCCCCGAAACTACACATTTTTCCCAATTTTGCCCCCTTGGTCCCCCCCCTTACCCCCTTGTTTATTGCGCCCGTCCAGAACCCCATTTTTGGCACTTTTTACCCTCACCCCCTCCTTTTAACTCCTCCCGTAACCCCTCCCCACACTTAATCCCCCCCCACCCCCCCCCCTTTGGCCTTTACCCCCTTTGGGGGCCACCCTCCAAAAATGTCATTTGCCACTCCCCTTACCTCATGCCCTGGGGCCTGCTCCGTCCCCCTCCATACTCTTCACTGATTTTGCCACCTGAGCCCTCAGCTTTTTTTTTTCCATTTTTTTCCGCTGCCATGACATTACCCGGCTAATTCCCCCCCCTTAAATTTTTTTGGTAAATTTTTGCCCCTTAATTCCCCAAAGAGAATTTTTTTATGAAGCAATTCTAAAGGGGCGGCAGTCCATGTGCGTGTCCATATCTAAAACAAACCCTTGTTTAAAAGAAAAACCAAGCTCCCCTAATTTTTTAAGCAGGGAAACAAACGTTCTACAGCACCCTACGGGCTCTGTCAGCCTGGAATTACTGTTTTTTAAGGGCGTTTCATCCCAAAGTAATTTGGACCGAAACTAATTTTGAGGGAAAATTTGGGGCGAAGTCGCCGAATAAAATTTTTTTGAAAAATTTTCGCAAATCTCAAACCCTTAAACCCCCAACAGTACATAACTGTACATCACAATGTTCGTAATGGTGCATAAAATAGATGTTAATTACAGCAGACACCTGCTGTAAGTGGCTCGGATTAAAAGCATCCTCTTTTCCTATGTTACAAATAAAACAAAAATAATATAGATGGGCCTTAAGTTTTTTAATCACTGTGCTTGCCCTTGTGTCCTGCAAATATGTAACCTCCCAACAGTTAGAAGAATAGTCTACTGTTATTTGGTATCATTTGTCATTCCATGTGAACAAGTCTGTTCCAATTTTTGAACATGGCCTATGTGGGAAAATTTTATGTGGTTGCAATGGCTCCTTTGGTTGCTTATCAAATTCAGGTGCACCCTATTTTTATATTGTGCTAAAAATTTTTTTAAAGTGGTTACCATTCTTAGCCATAACAGTTTTTTGGTGTTCGACGTAGACATCCTTCCATGCCTTAGTGAGAAAAGTGCAATTTTTTTAATATGTCTCTTCTGATATAACTGCCCTTTCTCCTTTAAAGCTGATTCCTTGCTGCACTGACAGTTCATCTGTTATGTGGAAGAAAGGAGAAACTTCCCTTGAAGCAAAATCTTGTCATCGTCCTGCATATGACAGTTTTTAAAATCGGGAAATTTTCTATCCTTCCTTGCCACTGTAATTGTTTTAGCCTATCTTTTGACACTGCAAGTTAATTACACAAGTAGAAGTTTTCAATGTCATTCTCTTCATCATTTGTGACTGGTAGGTAAACTCTCTTAAGATCTGAAATCAGAAATATTTTCCGTAGAATGCATATGTCAAAATCATAATTCGAATTAAAAGAGCATGTGTTGTAGTCTCTTTGGGGCATTTAGTAGTGGTTTCTTTGTAATGTTCTACAAAGGTTTGTGATTTGAAATCACTGTTACTCGTCATACCTAAGGTTTACTGTTGGAACTTCTCCATCCCAAATACCACAGCCAGTAGTTATTTCTCAATTTGAACATATCCCTGCTCAGTTGTTGTCAGAACTCTACTTGCAAAGGGGATTGGCTGTTTTTCCTGCAATAATGTGACTCCCAAGCCTTTTCGAAGCTCACTTTTCATCATCACTTTCCGATCTGGAAAAAAACATTAGGTTGCTGCATCTCAATACCTTTTTTACTGACGAAAGCAAATCCTGGGTTTCTGTACATTTCCAGACACATCTTTTTTGGGTTAACTGTCTCAGTGGCTCACTCATGCCCGACAGATGGGGTGCAAAAATTTGGGAAAAAAATTTTTCATTACCAAAATTGTTTTTACCCACAAACCAGGGAGGCAAATCATGTATTCACTCACCTTGTCCAGACCACTTTTACGGGATTTGAGGTTTGAAGATTTCAAAATTGGGGAAATTCTGTCCTTTTTTGTTTTTAATTTATCTAGTTCGGTTTTATTTGTTTTTTCTCACATCTGTTTCTAAAAATTTTACAAACTTTTGATCAGATCCTTTGGGTTTAAGATTTCCATATCTTCACCCTTTCTCCCACTAAGTTTAAAATTTTAAATGTAAACCCTTAAAATTTTTTAGCTTTTAAGTTATTTCAGTGACCATTGTGGGTTTTCTTTCTTTAATAGAAGGGAATCATCATTTTTGTTAATGTGTGTATATGCAGTTATCATAGTAACTTACTCTTACTCCATCGCAAGGATGCCTTGGCAGCAAATGATTAAATTTTGGCAGTCGCTCATGAGTGGCAACAAACTTCCCAGATTACTATTTTACACAATGGTGTCAGTAAAGTTAGTCAGGAGAGGCAGATATTTTTTCCAGGGTAAATAACCTTGTGCAAGAGTCCTACTCAAAACTATAAAACAAAATCCTCAACTAAAAACATATTTGCAAATAAATATGCACAAAAATCCACAAATATTTACTGTGGAGTTAATATGCAGATTTTAAAGCAGATTTGGACCTCAGCTAATCTGCAGCAAATGGACTTACCAAAAAAGGAAAGATATAATTCCAAAGTGAACAGAACTTTAGGCATTTGAAAATAAAAGGAACTTCAGTAATATTTAAAATTGGCAATCATTGAAAAATAAGAAATGTAAATGAAAACATAGAATATTTACAGTAAGGGAAAGGGAAGGAAAAATGGGATTTCTTTTACTTGGAATTTTTTTTAGTAATTGTAATGGAGAGGCATCTACCAGACGCCTCTATTACCAACACTGGAGGAAAATAAACACAGAAAACGCAGAAAAAAAAAAACTTTATTTAAATAAACACTCTCCCACACCAGCCCTCCTTAACCATTTTATTAAAGAAATAGTTCCAAAGCTGCTCCGACGTAGTCCACTGAAAAATGAAAGTCTAAAAAAAAAAAAATAAGAAAATAGAAAAAGGAAACAGATATTCTACAGAAACCCTGGAGGATGGAGCATTACTCAGCTTTCTTAGGTGTTAGATAACCTACTTAGTGCCCAGGAAAGCTTGGCGACATCCCCCACAGCAGGCAATGCTGGGTGTCTTCTGTAGAGGATGGGGTACTGCCCAGGTTTGAAGGAAACGGAACAGTGGCCCTCCCATACTCTAAATCACCTCTCCTACACCTCTCCCTGGCTCTGTTCTCTGCTGTTCAAACCTTTAGATGCTGTGGTGTTCATGGTGTCTAAATGAATGAGAAATAGTGCTGCTCACCTTTTCTCACTGTGATCAGCACCCCCGCGAGATCCCGGGATGTCTATATGTTAGCATGGCGGCTGGAAGTCTTCTGATATAACCACCATCTTTGAACACCCTTCTGCATTGTACAGACAATTGAGCACCCAAGTGGTCAAGTACCCCAGGGGGACTCAATGTTAATGTGAAAAAAATGTATAGAATAAATATAAAATATTTTAAGTTCAAATCACCTTTTTCCATTTTACAAAGAAAAAAAAAATAATAAAGTTAAACATAATTGGTAATTTCACAACATTGTTTATCCCTTACACTGAACACCTAGAAGAAAAAAAATCCAAATAACATTGGTCATTTTATGCCCCTAAAAACTGAAATAAAAAGTGACCAAAAAGTTGCATCTAACCCAAAATAGTACTAATAAAAAGTACACTTCATCCAGCATAAAATTTACCATCACTCAGGTCCATAGATGGAAGAACAAAAAAGTTATTGGTTGCAGAAAATGTCGCTGCAGTGCAAATTTAAGAGATAATGTTTACATTTTTTATAGTATAAAAACACAATGATAACCCTACATCTTTGGTATTTGCACAGTTTTATCAACCAGAAGAATACAGATAACACATTATTTAAACCAAAGGGTGAATGCTGTAAAAACACCCCACCCTCCCTGCAAACATGCCATATTTTTGAAAATTTCCCCCGCTTAGAATTCATTGTCGGTTTCCCAGTATATTCTATGGTTGGACTATGACACCATTAAAAGGTACATCTTGTCCCACAAAGTGAAAGTCCCTATATGTCTATGTAGATGGAAAAACAAAGAATTTATGGCTCTTGGAAGGTGTGTGTGTGTTGTGTTGTTGTGTGGAGTGTTGTTGTGGGTTGTGTTGTGGGGTGTGTTGTGGTGTGGGAAAGAACCATATTATTATGACTGGCTGTCAGGAAGGGGTTAAGACCACAGTAGTAGGATGCTACAATAGTCTTAATCAGTATGAACAGCATTCATGAAAATTTATTCATCGTAATAAATTACAAAAACATACTGCAAAAAAATTAGGAAATTATGCAAACTAATAGGGAGGTTGCTTGTCATTCCAATTAATATGCCAGTAGTGTCTTCTTTATAAGAATTATTTTAGGAGGATGGTTTACAATAATCTATTTATAATAATGAAAGATTTTTAATACCGTTTGAAAGTGGTCAGGAATATTTTGGAGGTCACCTTATAATTATTGGAATAATGGTTAACAATGGTAGGCAGCTATCAAACCGATATCGC
This sequence comes from Phyllomedusa bahiana, assembly GCA_025379985.1. Taxonomy (NCBI): domain Eukaryota; kingdom Metazoa; phylum Chordata; class Amphibia; order Anura; family Hylidae; genus Phyllomedusa; species Phyllomedusa bahiana. The sequence continues at coordinate 6,546 of JAODAL010068164.1, forward strand.
TATTCAGAATGTTATAACCAGAAAATATAAAGACAATTCTGGTTTGTCTTAGTAATTGCATCCCCCTAGGTCTTCCTCTGTGATTTCATTTCATAAACATCAATGCACAAACCTTAAAACACCATTACATCTTAACTACCAAGAAAATTACTTCTAAGTATTCTTACTATGCACACCCAGGGCATGTTTATGGATGACTGCTATATTTTCTTATTGTTATATAGTACCTTACATAAAATTACATTGAAGTGTGTAACTTATTTTTTAAGAAAAAAAATCAGCATTGAGTGAACGCTCATGTTTTTCGTCACATTTACTTTTTAATTTAAATTTGTATGAAGAAAATAAAGGCTGTTGACAAGGCAATTGATGTTGACATAGTGTATGAGCAGTAGAAATTTTCTATGTGGAATCAGTAGAGCAAGGGAAGAAAAGTTTGGAAAAAAAAGGGAAGTGGGCAGAAATTAAATTAATAACTGACTGCATTCGTTGGCTATTGCTATAAGGAACCTCTGGAGTTTAAGGGAAAAAAAATCAAATCTCTTTTACATTTAAAGCAGAATTGAGCAGACTGGAGGTAGCTTATTCTTTGCATACTATGAAACTATTTGTTCTGTTTTATTGAAATAACAGGATAGATCAGGTAAAGACACCAAAAAATGGAAGGGATTGCCTCACCAGGACCAATTACAGAAGAGCCTCCTTAAAGGGGTTTTTCTCGCTACAAACATCAAATCTGTAATGATGGGAACAGTAAAATAAGCACTTTTCCCAATTTGGGTTTGTTTTAAACCAAAATTCTTTTAGTATAGGGGTTTTTTGCTAATTTGGTGTCTAGAGCTCTTCTTCATTTGTGAATTGTAACAAATCCCTTGCTTTGTTTAGTTGGGCCTGCTTTTGGGTTTCAACCTCGGGGGATATCCCGCATGTGATGTGATTGGCTGCCCTGAACTCTCTGTCCCCCCCTAAACCCCCCCCCCTGAGCTGTTTTCCAAACGTTTTTCCAAAAGCTTTCTGTGTAGGTGCTGGCTGCTGGTCTGTTTTCCCTTTTGGTTTTTCCTCTCAGGGCCCCATCTGAGCTGTGTAAAGGCTGCCTGGCTTCTTGTTCTCTTCCATTGATAGCTCTATGTGAAGGATCTGGGCAATTACTAAGTCTCTTTACTCCCCCAGGGGAGGAGCAGGGAAAGGGAGGGGGTGTAATAAATTTCCCCCAATCTCAGGGAGGAAAGACACATCAAACTGAAGAGGGGGGGGCCCCTTTCCCGGGAATATGAAATAAAAGGAAAGCTCAGATGCCTGTGAAAGCCTTTAGTGAGAAAATCCTTTTAAAGAGATCCTGTCACATAGATTATGCTCCCCTTGCTGAGGACACCCCAATTGTGTCAGAATGCTGTTTCCGTCCTGTGTCCCTTATTCTGTTAATGCTGTAGTTTTTTAATGCTCAAATCTGCATTTTTGCAGCCAAAAAAGTAAATTCAAAGTCATTTTTTTTTTTCATACCCCCCACCTCAACTGATAAACTTATTCCCTTTGAATAGGTGGGAAAAAAGGGAAAAACTATCAGGGGGGTGGGGCTCCCCTTTTGGGTGGGTGGGGCTAACCCCCTGCTTAATCATGATTTAGGGGAAAATATTTTTTAAAACTACAGATCTTAGAGAAAAAAGGAAAACAGTACGGGGAAACAGAAAGGTTTGTCACTAGTTGTGTTTGGTCCTCAGAAAGGGGGGCATAATATGTGGCGGGTTCCCCTTTTTAAAGCCTCATCTATTGCAAGAGTAGAAACTGCTAAAAAAAGATTTCCCCTCAAAATTTTCGGGAAATTGGGGCGGGAATTTTTTCAAAGCAGCCCAACCTTAAAAATTTTTTCTTATTGTTTTTTTTTTTAAAAGCCCCCCAAAAAAATTAAGTGTTATGGGTTCCCTGAAACCCCCCCTTTGTGGGTGCAGGACACCCCCCAAAACCCCCCGCCCTCATCCTCAGTTTTGGGGGCCGATGCCGCAGCCGGCCTCCGGCAGCTCTGACCCCCACTTACCTGCCACGCCCCTTGTTTCCGTCCCGGCCTCCTTGCTGGGGGGTTGAAAAGGGCTGGGGCCCCCTTTAGTGCGCGCCCCGCACTACAAAAAAAATTTTAAAAGGGGAAACAGTGGCCGGAAAATTGGTCCCCCCCCCGGGCGCTGACCCTTTTTTATGCCCTCCCCCTTCTTAGCACCTTGCAAATCGTTTTGGGGCCCTGGGGCCTAGAGGGGGAAGTTTTCCCCCGGGTTCTTTGTTTTCTACTGTGTACTGTTTTTCTGCCCCCGCCCCTTTGCCCTACAAACCATTCCCCGCCCCCCCTTTCCCCCTTTTGCCTGCCCCCTTGATAGAACCACTCCCCCCTTGTCCTGACCTTCTGCCTGCCCCCGACTACGAGCCTGTTTCCCAAACGTTTCTGTACCGCGAAAACATTTCGGCTCCCACTGAAAGCAAGTCAGGGCAGGGGTAGCGCCCGGGTAGCAATCCCCGCAGAAAACCCCTTTCCCGGGCTTTTTTGGCGGGCTCTGGGGGAAAAACCGGACCTACTTAGTTTTCCGCCCCCGGGGTGGCTTACCCCCAATCGCATTGGTGGCCCAAAAAGGATCCACTACCACATTCGTTATAGTTCGATTCGGCCATAGTTTCCCGCCAAGGGCCTCTCCCGAGGTTTTCCCATCCCCAAAAATCGTCCAAAAAAATTTCCCGTCCCCCCCCCTTTAAATATCGTTTTTATTATTTTGGTGCTTTAAATTTGGGAAATGTGTGTGAACTACAATCCCCCCCCCCACCCCCCCTGAATTTTCTGCTGTATTATTTTGTGCATTTAAATTTGGGGTATGTTTTGGAATACAACCCTTTCCAGCCAATCCCCTGAAATATTGTTTGTATTATATTTTTCATTTGAATGATTTATGTTGAAGAAAAGCATCCCAGCTCTGTTTTCCCCCAAATGACCCTTGTTTATTTATTCACCCCTTTAAATCCCAAAATCTTAATAAAAAGCGTTTTCTGGGGAAGGGGCCCATTTGTTATTCCACCCATTTACAACCCCTGAGTTCACAGATGATGGGAATGCCCAGCTCAGGGGCCCTATAACTTTGTGAGTGAGGTAAAAAATCGGGGGGGGGAAACCCCCGGGTAAAATCTTTATTTATATTAGTGCATGATTTTAAACTGCTAGTTTTTTAAAGTGATAGTTTGTAAGTGTTTTTTAAAAGAAAATAGGGCCCGAAAAGGGACAGAAGGGGCCCCAAAAAAGGGGGCCAGGGGGAAAGGCTTTTCTTTTGAGTCCCTATTTTAGTTTCCCCACAATCATTCACCATGCTCATAATGTTTGTCTACCTTCAGCCACTCCCTTCAAACTTTCCCACCCAGTCCCCCCCTGAAAACCTATCCATTCACCCCCCTCTACCCTTTCCCCTCACCCATGAAATAAAATCCCCACACACTTTTCCCTCCCTTTTTTAAACCCCCCCAAAATTTCCCCCGGGCTTGCTTTAGTGCTGGCACAACGCTGCTCGTATCATCATTAAAACCATCGGGCTTTTCGTTTTTCCCATTCTCCTGCTTCTCTCTGCAGGTACATCTCCCCTAACCCGGGCCCCTTTCCTTCCTTTATGCTCACCCCCCACTTCCCCCTCCGCCCCCCTTCCATAAAAACCCTCCCTAACCTGTTTTGCTTTTTTCGCTGTATTCTTTCCCTCCCCCTTTTAAAAATGTGCCCTGTAAACGCCCGATCTTTGGGCCCCCCCAAATCACTGTTGTTCATGACCTTTTTTCTTTCTCATTCCCTCCCCCCTTTCTGGCCCCACAGAAAACAGGGGTTTCCAGCACTCGAAAACCGCTTCCCTTGCCGCCTCCCCTATGGGGGCCCCTAAAATTCACCCACCCCCCCAGACCGGGAGAAAAGGTGGGTGGGGGAAAGTCGGCTTTACTTCTCTCCCCCAAACTGCATTTAAACCGGGTTTCTTTCCCTTTCCCGCACCCCCCCCTCATTTTTTCCCCCCCCTTTTGAATCCACACCATTAACCTTTGGGCCATTTTCCATCAGAGTCGCATTGTGTACAGATCCCCGGCTCACCCCCCATTTTTCTGGAAAATTTCGCTGCCTGGCTCCCATATTTCCTCTTTTCTGAAATGCCCCTCTCATCATGGGTGGTTTTTCAAAACCCCCATTAAATTACCCCATGCCCTCCTTTTTCCCCCCTCAGTTTTTTTCATTTGACCTCTTCTCTTGGCCTCTTGAAAAGGGTTTACAGTCTCCACCCCACAAGGAGGGGAAACCCTTTTGAGGTTTCTGTCTTTCCTCTCTTTCCTTTTCCCAAACCCTCACTAATTCCCTTAGCTCCTTTTTAAAAACCTTTTTCTTTTACAAAATAAATTTCCCACCATCTCTGGGACACCTCCCTTCCCCCATTCAAAATTTAAAACCAGGAACTCTTAGCCCCCACCATTAACGCCCTAAACTCCCCCCAAACCTCCCCCCTCTCCTTCCTGCCCTGGCTGTAAAACCCTTTAAAAACGAAATTTCAAAACCACCCGGGGACTTTATTGGAAACCACTCACCACCGCACCCCCCGAGTCGACGCCCCCCCACCTTTGGCACACCCCCCAGCCCTGGGGTTCCCTTGCAACTTTTGCCCCAGGTGTCCCTGAGCGTCTGTGGAGAAAATTTCGAAGCTACCTGCAAAACTTTCTCCCCCTACAAATTCATGTCGGGACTTATCCCCACTCCCCTTCACAGCCCCCAAAAAAAAAATTTTTCACCCCCCTCATCTAAACCCTTAAAAAAAACCCCAAAACGCCTGTTTGCCCACCATCATCCCTTCCGGGGCCTAAACTAGGCCCCGGTTCTGACCCTGTGCTGGGGAAACCGGCCACCCCCTTTCAAAAACAAAAATTGACAGAAATCCCCCAAAACATCCCCTAAAAAACCCCAAGCAGAAACCATCCTGTCCCCCCTGTACATCCTCTATTGTGTTCTCAGCTCTTGACCCAAAAACAGAAGAAGAATTTTTTCCAGGTTTTCCCCCTGTCTGCCCCGCCCCATACCTGCTCTAGCGACCCCATTCCCTCCCACCTTCTCCTTCTATTTTCTCCAGCTTTCCTCTCTCACCTTACTGCAATCTGTAACCTTCTCTCTCCCCCTGGGATTTTCCCATCCCCTTTAAACAGGGGTACTATAACACCCCCACTAAAAAAAAACCCTTTTCCCGGGCCCCTCCTGTGTGCCAACTACCGACCAGTCTCCCAATTCCCCCTTTTTTTAAAAATTCCCGGAAAAGCTTTTGGGACTCTGGCCCAAACCCTATTTTCTTTGCTAACTCTCCCTTTGGATCCCCTACAAACAGGGTTTTTCCCCCCACCCTACACTCCACAGAAAATTTCTTTTAGTTAAAGTCTCTAAAAGATCTCCACACTGCGAAATCCTTTAGGGGAAATACCCGTTTTTTGGTTCTTTTTTGGGTCTCTCTGCAGGGATTTGACCCGTTTTAAACACAATTTTTCCCTTTACTTTCCCCCAGCAATTGGCATCCAGGAACTGCTTCCCCCCTTGGTTTTTTCCCACCTTCTGACCGTTCTTCAGTGTCCTTTAATTTTCAGGTTCTACTTCCTCTCCTCTCCCCCTTGTCCTTGGGGTCCCAGGGGGCATTTTGGTCCACCCCTCTTTTCAATCTTTCCGCCCCCTTGGCCAAACCCCCCAGGGATTTGGCTTCCGTAAACCCTCTCTTTCGCTGATTTACACTTTAATTATACACCTTTCCCCGGGGGGGGGGGGGGGGGGGGAACCCCACTCCTGCCCCGGGTACAAAACACCAGTGGGCTTTTTCTGTTTTCCCCCGTTTACATCATTTCCCCTTTTCATCTCCAACTAAACCCCACCAAAACCCAAATCTTGTTTTTTCCCCCATTATAACCCCAACCCCCCTTGCATTTCTCTCTCAGTGTGTGGCATACCCTAAAATCCCAGGGGACAGGCCCGCCCGTCTTGGGGTTATTCTAGACCCCTTGGGTTTAACCCTTTACCTATATAACAATCCCTTGCCCCCTCCCGACCTTTTCACCTCAAAAACATCTCCATTTAAACCCCCCTTTTCCACTGTTGGGGGAAAAAACCCAAAAATCTCATTTTGTCTTATTCATTCTCGTCTTGACTATGTAAACTCCCCGCTTTTTTCGGTTTTGCCTCTTTTGCCCAAAAAATCCCCTCTCCAATCTGTCCCGAATGCAGCAGCCAAGGTTGTCTTTTTTTTCCAGCCGTATCTGATGACTCACCCCTGTGTACTCGCTGCATGGGTTTCCCATCCAGTACAGAATACGCATAAAACATCACCTTTTACCATTTAAAACTCTCCACATGCTGCAACCCCCCCCCACATTTCCCCCCCTCAACTCTGGGGCTACCACCCTGCCCCGCTCTCCGCTCCCGCTCGGCATCAAACTACAGACTACAAACATCCGAACCTCCATGTCTTCAAGACTTTGACTTTCTTTCCCCATTTTCTGGAACATCCAAACCACGGACCATCAGGCCAGGGAAACCCAGCCTTTGTAGTTTTAAAAAATTTTCCTGAAAAAAAACATCTTCTCAGGGGAGGGCCCACCAAAACCACTAATTTTCTAAACCCCACCTTCTTTCACACACATTTTTTGCCAATCCCTACATTTCCCCTCACAGGTTTCTTTCCCGTAAAATGTACAGTCAGGTTTGGGAGGTTCCCCCAAATTTTTATGGGGAAACCTCCCCCTATTTATAAAACATGGCTGGGCCATTGTAAATTTAGCACCTTTTCCCCCTTTTTTTTCCCCAGGCCCCCCCTTAGATTGTAAAGCTCCCTTTTGAGAGGGAAAAGGAAAAGGGGGCCCTTAAAAACCCCCTTGTGTCTCAAACCTTTGTTTTTTTTTTTAAGGGGGAAAAAACCCTTTTCACCGTTGTAATGTCTTTTTTTTGGTTCCTTTAATTTTCCCCAAAAACCTTTCCCCCACCCCCTTTTTTTAAAGTCCCTTTCCCAAGGAAAAAAATTTGTCTGCCACGAAAAAGCTTTTATAAAATTAAAAGAATTTTATTATTATCTTTTTTGAAAAATTTTTAAATTATTTTTTTAAAAAATTTAAAAAAATTAAAATTTTTGTTTTTTCCAAAACAAGCAAAAAAAACCCAATCCAAAATAAGCTAAAATTTTAAAAAAACCCGGAAAAAGGTGGAAAAAAAGGCTAAAAAAGGGGCAGGAAACCAAGGAAACCAAGGGATAAATTTTTCCCCTGGAAAAAACTTTTTTTCAAAAAAATTAAGGGCAAGGCCCACTTTTGGGTTTTTAAAACCCCCCTCAAAAAACCATCCCAAAAAACATATTGGGTGGGCAATACGTCCCAAAGGGGTTTCCGTTTTTGGCCCCCGGGTTTTCAAGCACTTTGGACGCACCTGGGAAAGTAAAGCATTTCGTATGAGGATAAAATAAAAAAAAACGTTTCACCCCCTTTTTCCCCCTTTTTAAAAAGGCCCAAAAACCCAAAAAAAAAATCAAAATAAATAAAGTACCCCCTATTTGGGGATCGACGCGTGCGGGAACGACCTCCCATAAATTGTCCCTGTTAAAATTTTTCCTGTACGGTGAACGCCGTAAAAACAAAAAAAAAAAAACAATCACAGAATTAAGAATTTTTTTTTCATCTCGCAAGCACTAAAAAAGGAAAAAAAAGGATCAAAACTTTTTTAAAAAATGCCAAATTGTACCAAAATTAAAAAGGGGAGTTCATCCCCGCAAAAAAAAAACCCTTTTCACAGCTCTGTAAAACGGAAAAAAAAAAAAAGTTATGGCTCTCAAAGATAGCGATGCAAAAATATTCTTTTAACTAAAAACACTTTTGCTTCAACATAAAAAAAAATATATAAAAATTGGGGGATCGCCATAAAACGTACGAACCCCCAGAGTAAAAATAACTTTTTTATGGGTACTTCCCCAGTGGAAACGCTGTTTAAAAAAAAAAAAACCCCTAATAGGGTTGCCCGTATTTTTTTCATTTTGGGCCCTTTCCCAAAAAAAAATTTTAAAACTGTCCAAAAAGTCCTTGGGCCCCCCAAAAAAAATACCAAAAAAAACGTCAACTCATCCCACAAAAAAAAAACCTGTACACAGCTCCATACAAAAAAAAAATAAAAAAAATTATTTGGGTTTAACTATGGCGATGCAAAAATGTGTTTTTCCTGTTTTTAAATAAAAGGGGTTTTATTGTTAAAAGCAGTAAAAAAAAAAAAAAAATATAAAATTGGGGATTGCGTAATCGGGATCAACCCGGGTGAGAAAAAAGCATGTTCATATTACGCAGAGTGACCGCTAAAAAAAAAAAAAAATAAAAAACACTACCAGGATTTTTTGTATTTTTTTGAAAACCCCTCACAAAAACCTTTTTAAAAAAGGGGGAAAAAAAAGTGTTGTATGTCCCCATAGTGGGGACCAATAAAAACATCAATTCACCCCGCAAAAAACAAGGCCCCACACCCGCCCGATACAGCAAAAATAAAAGTTATGACGTCAAAAATTGGGGCAACATAAAAAAGCAAATTTTTTTTTTTGTTAAAGTAAAAAAACATAAAAAATATATAAAGTTTTTACCATTGCAATTGTACCGACCCCCCCTAGTAAAGTTATAAAAACAAATTTTCACGCCCCGGGGAACAATGTAAAAATTGAAGCCAAAAAAAAAAAAGGTGGAACTGGTTTTCCCCCCCATTATCAGGCCCAAAGCAAAAAAAAAAATGGAACAATTTTGTGCCCAAAATTTCACAATACACCCCTAATGAATCCATGAGGGGTGGGTTTAATCTAAAAAGGGGGGCTTCTGGAAGGTTTTTACCTTTTTTGCTAATTTGGGGGCTTTGCAAATGGGGCATGGCCCAAACCAAAAAACTTTCGTTCCAAAAGCCAAATAGCCCCCCCCCTTTTTTGCCCCCCCTGGGCCCCCCAAAAAGCAGTTTTTCACCCACATGTAAAAGGGATTTTTAATTTGGGAAAAAATTGTTAACAGAGTTTTGGGGTTTTTTTTTCCAGGATTTCCCTTTTAAAAAAAGGGAAAAATTTTAAACTTTAAAAATTTCGATTATTGGAAACCTTTACAATTTTTTTTTCAATTTTCACAGGGCCCAATGCTAAAAAAAAAAAATTGGGAAACAACCCGTGGGGTGATTTTTACTCACAAAATCCGTTTTATATACCTTAAGGGGTGTATTTTCCCAAAATGGGGTTTTTTTTAGGGGGGGTTTATTAAGTTTTGCACCCTTTGGGGCTCCTCAAACCTGAAAAGGGGGCCCCAAATAAAAAATTTTTATTTTAAAAATTTGACCCCAGGTCCAGTAGGTTTCCCCTCCTATTGGGGTTTTTGGTTGAGCCAAATAATTTCACTAGGGGGACATAAGGGAAAATTTTTTAAAAAAGGAGACCTTTGGGGGAAAATGATAAATTTCATTGCATTTTCCTAAATCACCCTTTAACCCTTTCCAGTGAATAATGGATAAAAAATTGAAAATCTTTCCAAAAAAAAGTGACATTTTGAAATTTTTACCTTGACTTTTCTTTAAAAAGTCTGTGGGAAAAACCTAAAGGGGTTTAAAAAACTTCCCAAACACTGTTTTTTAAATATTTAAAGGGGGCTAGTTTTTTTAGAAGGCAAAACATTTATGGGGGTTTCAAAAATACAGGCCCCTCAAAGCCAAAGTCAGAACTGGAATGGTCCCTAAAAAAAAATTTTTATTGCCCAAATTTTCTTGAAAAATTTAGAAATTTAAATAACTAAATTTCCAAAACCCTCTAATGTCATTTAAAAAAAAAGGGCATTTAAAAAAAATGCCAAATAGTTGGGAAAAAAGGTTAATGTAATTAAAAACTATTTTTTTTGAGAATAATTATCTGTCTTGCAAAGCAGAAAATTTTTTTAACTTTCAAAAAACACCCGATTTTTCCCAATTTTTTAAAAAAAATTTTTGATATTTTTCACCCAAAAAAAAAAAGGGTTGATGGATAAAATTTTCTTATTAACTTAAACACAATGGGTCCAAAGAGAAAACAAACTCCCGAATTTCCCTGGATAAATAAAAGTGTCAAAAAATTATTCTCCCCTAAAATGACACATGGGCCCGATTTCAAAAATAGGGGTGTTCAGGGAAAGGGCCCCCAAATGGCTGGGTCCTTTAAAGGGGTTAAAAAAGTCAAAGTGTGAGACATTTACTTTAAAAATGAATTTTTCACAATCCATCACTAAAAAAAGTTTAGTTCCCAAATCTTTTTTAACTTTTCAAGGCCCCTTGGGGATTTATTTTCCCCCGATCTTCCCCTTTTGGGCTTTATATGTTTGGGGAGACAACCCAAAAATGTAGAAAAG
>JAODAL010068165.1:0-16933 GCA_025379985.1 Phyllomedusa bahiana
AATTATTAGAAACAAGATAAAAAGATGTGGATCAATAAAGATATAAAGGAGGCAATAAGTAACAAAGAAAGCATTTGAGCTAATTAAACAGGAAGGAAAAAATAAAATATGTAAAAAAAAAATTACAAAGATAACAAAGCTGGAGACAAAAAGGCGTATTGCCAAAGAGTAAAACTAACCTCAAAAAATTGTAACTACCGAGGGGAAAATGACATTCCTGTTGATGTGCAGAGGGATGAGGTAAACTCTACCTTAAATGTCTCTTCTCTAACTCAAGAAGAAATGCAGCTCCATGTTAAGAAGATTAACTATTATAAAATAGACAATTCACCAGGTCCTAATAGTACACAGCCCGATGTCCTAAAGGAATTTAGTAATGTCATAGATAGGCCCTTGTTTTTAATATTTATTGTATACTAACGGACTGGGATGCCGTGGGCCTACCGAGTGGAGTGGATTCTGGGGCCCACCAGTGGCCGTTCTGGGGGACCACCCCACAGCTGGTGTATAGCTGCTGTGCTCAGGGGCCCACCGGGGGTTTCCGCTGTGGGCCAGTCTGAGCCTGGTAATGAGGTATGTTCCAAAGGATTGGTGCCTGGCGAAAGTGATGCCAATATTCAAAAAGGGGTCAAAAAGTGATCCTGAAAACTATAGGCTGGTAAGTTTAACCTCTGTTTTATGTTGTCCCAGCAATCCTGTTTCATCCTAGCACTATGGAGATGAGTGTTTTGCAGTAAAGAGAGGACTGTCCAGCTGTAACTCCAGCAATACTTTGCCCAATCCTTAGCAGAGGAGAGAGAAACACTGATTGCTTTCCTCTAGACAATCTCTGGTGATGTAACTATCCAAACATTTAATAAAACAATAGACCAAAATTAACATCTGGACAAATACATCTTTATTTTTTAATAAAACAATAGACCCAAATTAACATCTGTCCAACATCTGCATTAACTTATTTGATGTTATATTAGTGTAATTGTCACGGACTTTGGAATACTTTTTATAGTGGAGAATGTTTTCTTAGGAGAGAATATATATTGTCATTAATGTTATTGGATAAAATTTACTAATACATTGCTTTCATTGTTCCAGCACTTGGATATGTCTGTGTATTAAGTACTTAATTTCAATGAAAAATCCATTTTATTCTTCATACTCGGTAATGTATTTCCGACGCGAAATCCATCGCAAATACGTTACAAATACGCGTCACAAAGTGTGGAACATATTTGCAATGTAAATCCGGAACGGAATTTGCGTCTGAAATACATTACACAGTATGAAGAATAAAATGGATTTGTCATTGAAATGAATTACTTAATAAACAGACATATCCAAGTGCTGGAACAATTAAATCAATGTATTAATAAATTTTTTACAATAACGTTAATGTCAATATATCTCTTATCGTCAAAGAAAAAAATATCCACTACAAAATGTATTCCAAAGTCCGTGGATATTACAGTCATTTTATATCACATAAGCCAATGCAGATGTTGGACAGATGTGTTAGTAAACATTTTCCATAACAACAATTTTAGAGGTATTTGGGCTGGTTTGAAGTTTAATGCAATTCAGTATATACAAGAAAAGGCTTGCTGGGACCTGTTGTCCTCCAAGCAGGATTTCTTGCTTTATTATTTATTCTTCTTGACAAATCATTTATTTTTGTAGTGTACTGCTGTAAGTGTAGAACTATAGCACATTCCAAGAAGTCCGCGCTCCACTTCGACTTTTCCGCTCAGATAGACCACATTCAACTAGGTCTGCCTGTTGGAGTGGTCGAGCGCTGCAATTCGCCTCACTTTGCCGACCCGCAATGAGCCTCGGAGTTTTCGAATTTGCCGCGTTCTGCCCCGGAACGCCCACGGCACGCCCATTGCACGCCCCTTCATGTTAGGTGCATCCGAAAGTGGCGAAGGTTGCGCCTAACATCGCATCCCTGCGTCCAACAGGGGATTCGAGCTGGTGAGGCGTAGGTTACACCAGAAATTTCGCGCAACTTCCAATCATACATGTCGCCCAAACTGAGCAAACAAATACAGAAAATAACATTGTCTGATTTGGAAAGAATTTATTTGTAAATTATGATGGAAAATAAGTATTTGGTCCATAGCAAAAGTTCATCTCAATACTTTGCTATATATCCATTGTTGGCAATGACAGAGGTCAAATGTTTTCTGTAAGTCTTTACAAGGTTGGCACACACTGTTGCTGGTATGTTGGCCCGTTCCTCCATTGAAATCTCCTCTAGAGCAGTGATGTTTTGAGGCTGTTGCTGAGCATATATATCCCAGCCAGGATCCTGACATGCACCTTCAGGAGTCCAGACGCATGCCACCAAGGTAAGTAGCCTTGGTGGAATGAAAGGCCAGAATTAGACAGGTGACGAAAGTACAGGCTGTCGACATACATTTAGTATGTTAGAATGGCTTCCAGCCGTTCCTGGGTCGGCCTTTCTTTGGGAGTAAGCATAGAGCAGGGTGGGCAGTTACTCCCCATGTTCCACTCCAGGATTTGCCTGACCTTTATAAGTCAGCAGGTAAGCTGACTAGAGGTGGCTACAACCCCAGACTACCTTTGAGTCTGGAGAGGAGACATGCTGTGGAACCAGCAGGTCTGTCACACCTGGTTTTGAGATACTTACAAAGTGATAGCGAGTATTGTTCTGTTAGTTAGAGCTCAGGCGAGCAGGTTTTTTTATTTTGTTTGTGTTGTGCATGCCTTGCACTTGTTTTGTGTTACTGCTTAATAAAATACAGAGAACCTGTATTTGCACCCAAAATTCTGTCTCTGTCTCTGCTTGAAAATAAGACATGTGCCAAAATCCCGGAGCTGCAAAAGCTCACATATGGTGGAGGATGCAATGGGCATATTAGAGTCAGTACTCTCATAAGAGACAGCACCTGAGACAGCAGAAAGCGTGATAAACGTATGTCCTGGGTGAAAGCAGCTACCACACAGTCAGCAGAGTCGGCTAAAATGGATGAGTTGGTGAAGCAGCTGATTCAAGCGGACACTAACCTCCAGCTGATGGCGGCCAGCCAGCAAAAGGCGCATGAGGAGACCATCCGGGCCCAAGCTAAGACCATTGAGTTTGATCCTGCAAATCCTGCAAGGTCCCAGATGTACGATCTGTTCCATCTCACCAACAAGTGGCTGCAGCCCGAGACTCTCACACCTGCCCAGGTGGTCAAGCGGGTGGTCTGTGACTGTTTTGTTCGGGCCCCCTTTTCCCATCGGGGCTCCAGCGGGGTGGCCTACACTGACCCCAAAAGCGTGGACAAAACTGGTCGGGGTTTGGGTGGGGAGATACAGCGCTACGGAGGAGTTCCTGCAGGTGCTACATCCACATGGGAATCCGCAGATATGCACTCACGGTAAGACTGTTCCTGTCCCAAAGGGGGGCCACGGTTAAATGAAATGGGAGAGAGGTCACCCACCCCAAAAAGGGACCCTGTTTCTAAGGCCCGGGACCCCATAGTCTGCTGGCGGTGCCAAGACCTGGGATATGTGGCGGCACGTTGCCCAAGTATGGGGGAACCCATGGAATGAGGCCTGGGGAGGCGTACCTCCTGGTTTGCACGGCCATCTTATTCCACTCGGGTTGCTGCTGGGGTGGACCGACGAGAGTGCACTGTCACCTTTAATGGACACTTGGTGCAGGCCGTCCTGGATTTGGGGAGCTTGGTGACCCTAGTGCAAGCCCAACTAGTGAACCCGGACCAACTACACTCACGCTGGATAGGGGTAGTTTGTATCCATGGTGACACCAAGGACTATCTCACAGCCATACTCACAATAAATACCTGTGGGGTTACACAACATGAGGTGGCCGTTGTGACAAGTTTACCTCACAGCGCAATGATAGGCTGTGACTTCGCTCTGTTTTGGGATTTGTGGGGAAATAAAACCCAGGGCATGTATGATGTTGTACCGCCTGTGAGTAATGTATGCCCCACTGGTGAGGTCGCATAACCTGTGCCGTTTCCTTCTCGAGAGGGAATTTGACTAGAGGTGGCTACAACCCTAGACTACCTTTGAGTCTGGAGAGGAGACATGCTGTGGAACCAGCAGGTCTGTCACACCTGGTGTTGAGATACTTACAAAGTGATAGTGAGTATTGTTCTGTTAGAGCTCAGACGAGCAGGTTTTTTTGTTTTGTGTTGTGCATGCCTTGCACTTGCTTTGTGTTACTGCTTAATAAAATACAGAGAACCTGTATTTGCACCCAAAGTTCTGTCTCTGCCTGAAGATAAAACGTGTGCCAAGATCCCAGAGCTGCAAAAGCTCACTGTAGTCATTAGATATATAGATATATGCCCCCTGTAGTCATTAGATATATCTTTTTATCTTGGTACACCCTAATGCATTGTCTATGCAATGCATTAGGCTGTATTAACAATAACGCCTCCTTGTGGTGAAGTGCCCTAGGGGGACTCACAGTTAAAGTTAAAAAAAAAGTTTAAAATTGTAAAACAAAAGTATTAAAAGTTCAAATCACCCCCTTTTTGGCATTTTACAAATAAATAAAATATAATATAAATTTATCCCGTACACTGAACACCGTAGAAGAAACAAATTCCAAACATCAAAATTGCGTTTTTTTGGTCATTTCACGTCCCATAAAAATTGGAATAAAAGTGATCAAAAAAATTGCATGCATTCCAAACTGCTAGCAATAAAAAGTACACTTCAACTTGTTAGTACAAGTTATTGGTCGCACAAAATGGCAGCACAAATTTCTAAAAATAGAAAATCTTTGTAATTTTTTTACGTTACCAAAACATGAAGAAAACCGTACATGTTTGGTATTGCGGGATGCATATCAACCTGGAGAATACAGATAACACATCATTTTTACCGAAGAATGAACTCCGTGGCGCAAGTATGTTTTTTTTCACATTTTGTCCAGCTTAGAATTTTTTTGCCGTTCCCCAGTATATTCTTGGTAATATGAATACACCATTAGAAAGTACATCTTGTCCCGCAAAAAAAAAAAGCCCTCATGTGTCTGAGGGAGGTGGAAAAATAAAAAAGTTATGGCTTTCAGAAGGCAAAGAGGAAAAAAATTTAGAACCATATTATTATGACTGTTAGAGATGGGCGAATTTCGATTCACCAACTTTGCCAAATTTTTCTGACAAAATTTGTTTCGGTCCGAATTACTTACGGGATGAATCGCGTTAAAAAAACAGCTATTTCCAGGCTGCACAGAGCCTGTAGGATGCTGTAGAACATTGTGCCATGCTTAAATATGCAGAGGGGGCTTGGTTTGGTCTTTATACAATGCTGTGTTTTAGTATGACACACCCATGACTGCCGCCGCTCTTAGAATCGCTTCACTCTAAAATTCCCTGGGCACTTACGGGGGCAAACTGACCAAAAAACTGAAGCAGGAATGCAGCCTGATAAACTCATGGCAGAACCAGCTGGAAAAAAACAAGCTGAGTGCTACGATCCTACCATAGCGTCAAAGAACATAGTAGTAGGTTACCGGAGCCACCACAGATCGCAGCACAGTAATGGGACGTCACAGCAGGAGTCAGCCTGCGATGCCACAGCATCCGGTGTCATCTACCGGCCATGTGTTGACCACACACTAGGTCATACACTTTCTCCCAGATGACATCTGACAACCCCAGGCAAGAGTCGGTGGGTTTGTCACACACAACCCCTGTTGGCATGGCCCGGGGGAGCAGGGGGGGGCTCTACCTGTCCTCAACCCACCTGCCCCTTCACTTCCCACAGCCAGAGAACTACTTGTGCTTGGCCTCTGCCCAAACCGTGAGGCCAACTATTTGGGGACAGGGGCACAAAGGGGGGGGAAGAACCCGGCTTCTTGAAAAGCGGGCAAATATTTATGAGGGGGTTTTGCAAGGGGGGGGTTAATTTGCAAGGGGGGTAGGCTTTGTACAGCGACACCTTTGGGGGGACGGTGGTGACAGGCAAACCTATCGTGTACCCCGATCGCCATGGGAGCCGGGAAAAAAGGGCGAGGCTGGGAAAAGTTATTCGGTGCCAGTTAAACGGAAAAAGGTCCCCCAAAATGGAAAAAATCAACCCCCACCTGCCCCCTTGTGCCCAAAGCCATCTTACAGTTTAGGGGCCCCATGGGCATGGTACTGCGTGGGCCCGCCCCATACATGAAAACTTATCAATTGGCCATGCCTCGAGCCCCCTTTTTCCCCAAAAAACACACCCATATTATGACACCACTTAATTGGGACAGGGCACCGAAAGCCTAAAAGACTTGGGCAGGGACCTTTGGCCCCCTTTCCACCAAGTTTTTAAACTGTTTGCATGCCTAAAAATACAGAAAACTTTTAAAAAAGCAAATGCCAGGGACCCAGGGTATGTTCTTTTTTTCGGGGACATACATACCCCACTTGGGGCTCCTTACTTGTGGGGCCCCGGGAAACCTGCCTATGTCCCCCAAGGAAAAATGGCCCTGCTTTTGCCCTCTTTTTCCCTGGGAAAGAAGTGGCCTACGGGGGTCCCCCTCTCTCGCTCCCATTTTTCCTGGCCCGGGAAAGCCCCCCGTTATCCTAATTTAAAGTTTTAGGAGCGGGAGGGAAAAGGAGGCTTTGGACGCCACAAAGGGGTCTTGGGAAGAAGATTTAAATATTTGGGCCGGAGATGTAAATTTTGGGTGTCTCGAACTGGTGGTTTAAAAACCAGTGTCTTCCTAGGCCCCAGCCCCAAACATTAAAAGGGTTCTCTTATCATAGGGGATGAGAGCAGCAGTTGCGTTCGCCAGGCGCAGCCCGTAAGTCGGTAGTGGGGCCCGGGGAGTCAGCGGGTGTCCAGTGTGGGGTTTGGGAGCCAAACGGCCAAAAATTTTAGCCAACACTTTGCGGTCCCGAAAGTGGTCGGGGCCCGTGAAAACGAAAATCCCGGGGTCAGTTTACCCAAAACTCAAAATGATGTTGCATGGCTAAGAATGACCAGATACAAATTTCCGTTTAAAACCCCCAGCTCTGCCCCCCCCCTGGACCATCAGCACTTCCGGGGTTTTTTATGGCACAAGTTAAACAAAAAAGGAAAGGGATGGTTAAGGCGTGGTTTTATTGAAACCAAATCAAACTCTTCTGCGCCCCCTTTCTTTTTGATTGGATTAACCGAAATATTGCCCCATTCAGGGGTTTCCTAAGTAAAATTTTTCTGGTAAAAATTGATTTCGAAACTTTTGACTAAACGGGTTTTGCGGTACACGGGATGGGGGCCCCTTATATTCTGGGTTTCTTATAGCGGCGGTTTTATTAGCGGGAAAAATTTTGAATTTGAAAAGTACAAAGGGTTAAAAAAAATTAAAACACCATTAAGTAATCAGATTTGCATGTGGTCCCGGGGTCACGGGGCAGCGGGGTTAAGGTCTTATGAAGTATGGAATCGGGGTTTAAATCCCATTTGCCTTTTTTTGCTCCTCCACATTTTGCCTAACAACACAACACCTACCCCTTGCAAGCAATACCACCCTGGTTCCTGGTTCTCCCTTAAAGAGGCGGAAACACTTCTGTAGTTACACACCCGCCTGTTTTTTTTTTTTTTTTTTTACTACTAAAAACCCCCATTGACATTTGTACATTTTGGGGAAAACAAAAACCCAAAAAAACCCAACAAAAACACAGGAAAACATGAACATGAAAGCGTT
Organism: Phyllomedusa bahiana; assembly: GCA_025379985.1. Taxonomy (NCBI): domain Eukaryota; kingdom Metazoa; phylum Chordata; class Amphibia; order Anura; family Hylidae; genus Phyllomedusa; species Phyllomedusa bahiana. The sequence goes on from JAODAL010068165.1 coordinate 7,658, forward strand.
CACAACATGAATATAATTGAGGGTTTCCGGGACCCTGGCAAACCTCCTCAAGAGTCTAGAGGGGGCTTTCTTTCTCGGGGAGGATTCGTTAGAAGGGACCAGGATCACTATTCCGAAGGGTGGCTATTTCCTTTGAGGTTGCCCCTATAAAAACCAGCTTCATCTGAGAGAGTTCCAAAGTCTTGTCGGTATTTTTTTGAAATTTTGGAGGCTTTCCGGGTATGGGTGTCCTCCCATCACTGTGACCAGCTTCCTTTTTTGGGCTTTTACATGAAACCTGCGGGATCATATGCTGGACATGCTTGTTGTTTGGCTTTCGAGAACAACCATATCACCCTCCGAATAGCAGAGGCTCCCCCCGTTTTCTTGTCGTACTTTTTCTTTTGCGCTTTTTGTGAAGTTGTTGGTTAAGGGGTTTTGCTTGCGGGAGTGCTATGCCACATCGGGAAAAAGCGTATCGAGGAGTTCGGTGGAACACCAATGGGGGGGCCGGCATTGAGTTGATGCGGGTATTCTTAGTTGCGTAAAAATTTGTTCGGGGCCCTTTCTTAGTGGGATATCCCCCAAGTAGTCTTTGACTCTCTTCCTAAGGTGCGCTAAAACTTTCCACCATTCCATTGCTTGTCCCAGCAAGGGTTATCTTTCTGGAGTAACCCAAGGTATTCAAAAAATTGTAAAATGTATGCCAAAAAATGGGGGTCCTTGTTTTTTTGACAATTTTTTTGGGAATACCATATGCTGGAAAAAATGGTCACTTGGGTATACAGTTGCTGAAGTTACGAAAAAAAATGAAAATGTAGGGATCGGAAATTTTCTAATTCCCCACTGGATGTTTTGTCCATTAGGTAGTCCCCCCTAGAATCAACCGCTATTTCCCCACAGTTTTTGGGTAAGGGAATCCGTGGGGTTCGGGGGGTTTGCTGCGGGGAGTAACAAGCGGAAAGTATTGCGTGTTTTTTATTGTTTCTATAAATAATCCATTTTGGGAACCCACACTTTTTTTTTTTTTTGGGACCCACTTCCCAAATGACCTTCATGAGAATCTGTTTTACTTTTGTCCAAGGCCTTTGTAACCACCAGTTTTTGGGTTCCCTTGGGGAAAAGGTATCCTCAGTGTTTATATTCATTTTTTACATTAGAATGTTTTACTCTTAATGTGAGTCCTATCTGGAAATTTTTTCTTCTGGATTTATGCCCTTTTTTCCCCTTTGGATAATTTTTTTTAAAAACACAAAGCGTTTGTCTTTTTCGTGGTCCCCCAAAAAGACTGAAAAGTGCCTTTGGGCTGCATGAAATCAAAAAAGTTGATTTTACTGTTCAGTTGCCTGATGCGAATTTGGTCCTTTTTCTTTGCGGATGTTGGATATGTGTCGCTGGATTACGTATTTTTTTGGGCCTATGAACGATTGGTAATTGTAAACTTGAAGTCGCAGACCCCCCCCGTTTTAATCCTAGTGGTTTTTTAGCTTGGGGTTTCCAAAAATGTGAGGGGTGCTGAGACGTAACATGGTAATGGGCCCCAAGGAAAGAGATGAAAGTGTTACACCCCCCGCAAAAAAACAGGCTCCCTTTTCAGGCTGAGAGTATGTTTTTTGTATTTTTTATGCCCGCTGCAAGCAAGTGGAAGAGTCTGGATTATTTGGGGAAGTATTGGGTTGAATGCCCCCCCCACCGGACTTTTCACCAAACAACTCATGGTAACGTGGGATCAAAAAATAAGCCCCAAGGTTTGTGGAGCCTTCCCTTTTAATTTCTCAAAAAGGGGTTTGGCACTCTTGGACCCTTTAATTCCAGCCATGTTTTTGTGAGATCCCCGTGGGGGGACAAAGGGGGGAAAAAAATTTGGATATATCTGCACAGTAATGGACTTCCAAGAAAAAAGCGAACTTCACGACATTCTGGGAATGGAGGCCATTTTTTCGCCTGTACCTTTTTTTGGGTCGGTTGTATCCCGCCGCTGAAAAAAAGGACCATAAACTCCAAGGACTTTTGTTAAATTTTAACTTCTCTTTTTTTAGAGTGATCCCGAAATGTAAGCATTTAAAGACCTCTGTAATGACTATTTTTGGTTCAGCTTTGGGTTTTGCCATACACTGAATGTCATCCTGTAAATTTAAAACTTGGAAAATGTTGGATCCAAATTCTTAATGCATCCCCGAAAGATTTCTGCGGCTGAAAAACCCAAAGGACCGTTTGTACCGCCTGGGCCTAAATGGTAGAAAATGTGTTTGGTTTGGACTTGGACCAGTTCTAGCTGATGGTAACCCTTTGTTAAGGCCACTTTGAAAAGATAGTTGCCCTTCAGTAAATGAATAATATCGTGTATTGTGGGAGAGAGTGTCTTTCTCTCTGAAAAGGGAGATTTGGCGGCGCTGTCCACACAAAGTCTCACCCCGGGCGGGGGTTTTTGGTTTTTGAACACAACAATTGGAAGACCCCCGGAGGGGGCCGTCCCGTTCAAAGATGTCCTTCCCAAAGATTGAAATTCTTTTCCATTTTTTCAGAGAAAATGGAATACCCGGGGTGGGATTTGGACGGGACAACTTTCATTCAATGAAGTTGTGCTTGAAAGTCCTTCAATTTTCCAAGTCCATGAACAAAAGGAAAACATGAATCTTAGTTTGTACATCCCTTTTCAGCTGGATCGTTATTGCATGAATTCGTGAGCCCAGATTCAAGGGAGTGTGGTGGAGAAGGCAGCCCCCAGAGCCCTTTTTTGATGTAAAACTTGTTTTTTGTGTCTTTCCCCTTTTAGCTGATTTTTTGCTTTTAATTTTCCCACGGGTTTGGGAATGGGGGTTTGGGCCATTGGGAAATTTTGGGTTTAACAGTTTCCAAGACAGGTTACTGCAATTTCCAAAGTATCGTGTCTATATGTTTACTGATGCCCCCGTATCAATGGTGAAAATAAAATCATTTTAAAACCCCGTGATTGAACGCTTGGGGCCGTGGATTTTGGTGTGAAATAATGAAACAAGTCCTCATTGTGGGGAGTTTTCCTCTCTCGGTATGACTTTTACTTGGCCTGTTTTGCTGGACTGTAAAAGACGTTTGGTAAGTGCTGTCGCACACTGCGCAAAATGGTTTCGCCGCATTTGCTGAGGTTTGTCCCAAAGCGGACATTTTTTTGCATGGGAAAGTCTTTCCCCCACGGTAACTTTTTTTTTTTGGTTTCGGGTTTCAGTGTCTGTAGAAATTTATGTTGGAGGGTTGCACCTGGATGTCATCCCCCCCTTTTCCATCACAGTGGCCTGTGTTTTTCTATTTCATGGGACGGGCCTTTGAGAAGGTCATGAAAGGGGTATCCTGCTGCAGGCTTTGCGTCTTATATGGATGATGTGCACGACACAATGATTTGAGTAAAAATTTCTCATCAGCACATAAAAAGCCCCCCTGTGCCAGTTCCCCTTAAGCGTGTGACATATGGTCCCCTGGATTCTTCTGGAAGCTGTTTAGAATCCCGAATTGTATCTTCATATCTGAGTTTTTTTTTTAGGGTTTAAGTAATCTGTTTTGGGGTTTGGGCGCGGCTATAAGTGTCAGTACTGTAGGGTAGGGTGCTGTAAATACATACACCTCTGTGCAGCATATGAAAATAAGCTCGTTTTTCTTTTGTATCTTTTATGTTGTTGCTTCAAAAATTCTCAAAACCCGGGGTCCATTTCTCCGTTATAGCCAGGTTATGGGCTGGTCAGTTGTATCAAACTTTGGGAACACGTGCAGTAGTCTGCCTCCCACGTATTCAGTAAACAGTATAGGGATGAATGTGGGGTTTTTGGGTCAGCCTTATTGTGGATCTGTAAGCACACTCCTTGGGGTCTGGATTATGCAGATGGCAAGTCTGTACTCACAGCAGCAGAACTCTCATCGCATCCTCGTCGCCAGTTGTAAGTCTTCATGAGTATGGAAGTCAGGGATGAAATCCAACAGCATCTGCCTTTTATTGCTCTCTCCACATTCTGCCATACAACACAACAGCCCTAGCCTCTAGCAAGCAATACCACTTCCTGGTTCCTGTGTTCTCCTCTTAAAGAGGCAGGAACACTTACTGTATGTTACAGGCGGTAACAGTCAGTCAGTGCAGCGCTTTGGTGGTAAAATCACCTACTCGGCGGTGTGCCAGTTTTCTGACGAGACACCAGAGGGGGGGGGGGATTTTTACAAAAACTATATGTAGAATCTGTGGCAGAAAGTAAAGCGTGACCAGGGACCTAAAGTTGACACACCCCCCTGCATATACATCATGCAGTGTCACCATACGTGTTTCAGATGTGGTGGTCCATCCTGTCCCAACAGCTGTAGCACCCAGTGGCATGCCTCCCTTTTCAGGCAGTCAAGGCTTCACCACCTCTGCCGAAGACAACTCCCTGTCTATTACATCTACTGGTCCAGATACTCCTGCTCCTCAGCACTCATGGTGCCAGCAGCAGTTCACCGAGACTATTGCCAAGAGACAGCAGTATGCGTCTAGCCATCCCTAAGTGCAGAAGCTGACCGTGCTCCTGTCCAAGTTGGTGGACTGCAGTCCCCTCCCTTTTCAATTTGGTGGACTCGCACCATTCAAAGAACTGGCCAGGAAACTTGGCATTCACTTCAGCCATTGTAACGACACGAGTAGTGGCTCCTCTGGACCACCGCAAGTGGTGGAAGCGGCCACGCCAGGGAGCGGGGGTCTAAGTAGGTCCCGGTTTTCACCAGAGCCCGCCGCAAGGCAGGAGGGCCCTTCGCGGCGGGAGTCCTACCAGGTCGTTTACCCCTGGCGGGGACTAGCTTGAGGTGGCAGCCAAGGCGCAGCGAGGTACAGAATTGTAAAACGAAACTCGTAGTCAAAGGTCAGGCCAATAGGTCAGGGCAGGCGGTGGAGATTCGAGGTCAGGTAACGTAGCAGAAAGGTCGGGTACACGGGAAACGGGAAAACTGATGAACAGGGGGAAATTGATGAACAGGATTAAATATATTAACAGGGGGAAATTATTGAACAGGGGGAAATTGATGAACAAGAATAATATATTTAACAGGGGAAAGTATGAACAAGAATAAATATATTACGGGGGAAATATTGAACAAAAGAAAGGCCATTAACGATGTTTGATGACCAAGTGGACAGGATGATTCCCCTGGGCGAACGAAGTCACACAAGGGGGGAAATGCTCAATCAGGTTGTTCAAGTCTTACACCCATCTGCAAGACATTCTAAAAAGGGCAAGGAAACTTGCAATGCACTTCAGCGTTCTTACACCACCAATCACACCCTCCTTAAGCTGCAGCGGCACACCGGCCTCCCCCAACATAGGCTGATATAAGACATTTCCAAACGGTGGAATTCCAGCCTCCATGTGTTGGAATGACTCTACGAACAGAGAAAGGCTATTAATGGTTTATTGATGATCCAAGCGGACAGGAGTATACCCCTGTGTTTAAATTTTAATGTCGCCATGGCACTCATGCGTGGCACCTGCCGTTTGCTAAGGCCTTTTCATGCGGACATGCATTATTTGTCAGTTGCCAGGACTACGGGATGAATAATGTCATTCCACCCGGGTTCATGTTGTCACGGACAGTGGTAGTGGATCCACTGGACAACCCCAACGATGCCAATAGCCCCGCCAGGGAGAGGGATCTAAGTAGGTCCCGGTTTTCACCAGAGCCCGCCACAAAGCCGGATGGACTTACTGCGGCGGGAGTCTACCAGGTCTCTAACCCTGGCGTGACTAGCTTGCGGTGGCAGCCGAGCCGCAGCGAGGTACCGAATCGTAAGACAAAACTTGTAGTCAAAGGTCAGGCCAACAGGTCAGGGCAGGCGGCGGAGATTCGAGGTCGGGTAACGTAGCAGAAAGGTCGGGTTCAAGGGCATACAGGAAATGAGAAAAAGGGGGAAATTGATGAACAGGAAAAAATATATTAAAGGGGAAATTTTTGAACAGATGAAATTGATGAACAGGAATAAATATAAACAGCCCCCCTTTTCTATAAAGCCTTTTTTCAGCATTTGCTTTTGCTTCTTTTTTCTGTCCCATTCCAGTTTTGTTACTGAATTACATCAACAATGCACAGAATGCAAAAAAACACCTAAAACATTCCCTGTAGTTATGGTCTCCTTCAGTTCAAGTTCCATACGCTGCTTGAACAAACTGGGGTAATGCAGAAAAAATGGATTCAAACCACCACGTTTATACTTCATGAGTGTTTGATTGTCACTGCTTTTCTCCTCAACGGTCTTGGTATGCAGAGGCTTACCGCTTGCCAAAAAACCTCCCATGCCCCTCTCCACATCAATACTGCAAGAAGCAGGGGGTTTCTCCCCCAAACCTCTTCGTTTGCCAAGTAGCTGGCTGACTGTCCTCAAATTGTTCGTCCTCGCTGTATAGTGGCACTGAGCCCAGACCACATAGTAGATCTCTGGCTGAGGGAACCGGATGAGCACAGGTGAGGGCCTCTGACCCGCTCCTGGGCCATGCTAATCAAGGGTTGTGTCTAATGTTCCCACCGACTGCTGGCTGCGGTTGTCAGATGTCATCTGGGAGGAAGTGGATGACTTAGTCAACCAATCAAGAACTATTGGGTTGCTGAACAACGCACGGTCGCTAGATGACACCGGCAGTTCTGGCCTCACCGAGTGACCCCTGCTGCGACGTCCCCTTGCTGTGCTGTGACCTGTGCCTGCTCCAGGAATGTTTGTGCCACTGCACTCGCATGTGAAGAGCCTGCCCCGCTCTCTGTCTGACATTTTGTTTTTTTTAAAATGTACAGACTCTGTTTTGATGACGATATCTGTATATGTAAATACACACCCTGTATTTGACTCCAAATTTAACCCACTAAAAAAGCTTGGGTAACCCTTGGATAAAAATTGCGCTCCCCAAATGGCCAGGAAAAAAAGTACTTGTATGTGCCGTTTAAAAACACTGTGTATTTTACTGAATATAAAAGACAAACGGCTTATTAACATTGGATATGTTTTGCTACACCCAAAAATTTGTCTTTTTGGCTTTGAAAAACAACGTTTCTTTTATGAGTAAAAACTGCAAAAAAAATTTTAAATTAACCCTTGGATGTAAATTGCGCAAAAGAAAGTGCTGCAAAAATTTACCAGCTTTGTAGCGTTTAAAAAAAGGGTTATTTTACGGGAAAAAACAAAAAAAACTCGTAATTAACCTTCGGTTATGAATTAGGCTACAGCCAAAATTTATTTTTTGGCTAAAAAAGACAATGTTTTTTTACTGAGTACAACGGCAGAAAAATATTAGTTAAACTTGGGTGAAAATTTTGCCAAAAAAATGTGTGCAAAAATTCCCAGCTTTGTGCGTTTTAAAACGGCGTATATTTTAGGAAAACAAACAACAAAAAAAACCGTAATTAACCTTCGGATATGGTTTTTGTAAGGCAAAATTTTTCTTTGGTGTTGAAAAAAAAAATTTCTTTTAGTGACAAACACAGAACAACTTTTAATTAACCCTGGATCTAAATTGGCAAAAGAAATGAGCAACCAAAAAAGAAAATGGTATTTGATTGTAAAAAAGCTGTTTCTTTTAATGAATACAAAAGCAAAAGGCTTAGGATAACCCCTTTGGGTATTAATGTGCTCAAGAACTGAGCAGAAGCACCCTGGACTACAAATTTAATACCCCACAAAATCAAAATTAGAAGTGTAAGAGAAGCGTTTTTCTGAGAAGCTGTGAATCCCCAAAAAAAACGCGTATAAAAGTTAGTTCTTTTAGTTGAGTTAGCAGCGCTTCCCCAACAGCACAGTGAGAGCGTGTGAAGCCCGCGTTGCGCCTGGGCTGTTAGTGTGGTACGCCGAAACCCCCCGGGGCTTGTTTTGGGTTCTCTTGCACATGTCTTTAGGAGTTTTTTCCTCCCAGACTTCTTTGCCCATGTAAAGCCCGTGTTTTCAGCCCATTTTATCAATTAAAAAACACGTTCGTTCCCGCGAATCTGCAGCTGTATTAACCCCCTTTCAGTACCTATAGTGGAAGGGCACCAGTGTACACAGGTCTGTAGTCTTTAAAATGATTCAGGTATTACATCTTGTGACTCAAGGTGAGTTTCTCTGATGAGTGTTGTTTCCCCCTTTTTCTGCATCCCGTCCCGTCCACCATCTTTTAAATCTCCCGCCCCTTGCCCCGCAGATAGACACAAATTTTTTGAATCCCGATTTTTAGCACCTGCCCCCCCGGCTTTGGGGGGCCATTTAGGCAGGCGGGTTTAGGTTTTGCTTTGGGGCCTACAGGTAGACAGGGGTTTGGTGGGCAAAAGGGGCCATTAGGTAGGGTTTAGGTAGCTAAAGGGGCCCCATATAAGTAGACAGGCAGGCTTCGGGGGCTATATAGCTAGGCAAGCTTTAGGGGGCTATAGGGGCTATATAGGCAGACAGGCTTCACGGTAGCTATAGAGCTATTCAGGCAGGCTGACTTAGAGCTATATAGGCAGCCTTTAGGGGGCTATCTAGGCAGGCTGGAGGGCTATGCAGGCAGGCTGGGGGGCTATCTCGGCAGGCTTGGGGGCTATCTAGGCAGGCTAGAGGGTATAAAGGCAAGCTTATGGGGTATATAGGCAGGCTTAGGGGGAATATAGGCAGGCTTAGGATGTATACAGGCAGGCTTAGGGGTATACAGGCAGGCTTAGGGGTATACAGGCAGGCTTAGGGGGTATACAGGCAGGCTTAGGGGTATACAGGCAGGCTTAGGGGGTATACAGGCAGGCTTAGGGTGTATACAGGCAGGCTTAGGGGTATACAGGCAGGCTTAGGGGGTATACAGGCAGGCTTAGGGGCAGGTAAAATAAGAAATAGTTTACTTACCTCGGTCCACGCTCCCCCGATGCGTCGCACTGCAGCCTCTCTGCAGCCTTTGTGCTCAGCGCGGGCGGCGCGGTGATGTGACTGTTAAGTTCACTGCTGGTGGGCCCAGGAGCGGCATTACCAGGGTAGCGGATGCAGTAGCAGCTGCCCTGGGGCGCGCGCCCCCCTAAGCGCACGGGCCCCGGGGCAACTGCTACGTCTGCTACCTCGGTAGTTACGCCCCTGCTTTGAAGTGAGACAACCCCTTTAAAGCATACCTCCCAATTTTTAGATACTGCAAAGAGGGACACATCAGGCAATGCCTCCAACCACACCCAAATAAATGACATAACACCAGGATGCGCCTCTAACCATGCCCACACACAAGTCCCAAATTTTTTTGGACTTTAAGTGGGACACTTAGGGCGACATGTATGATCGGGAGTTGCGCCTGTTTTCTGGCGAAAACTGTGGCTCACCGATCCGAATCCCTGTCA